>JAGDQO010000073.1:0-217889 GCA_018342035.1 Solanum appendiculatum | reverse complement strand
ATTTAGTATTTATATTTGTCCTTTTTGAGCATGGATTTTATGGATTGTGCTAAATAGTGTATTTTATTTGTAGGATTAAATTGGTGGGAAGATGAAAAAGTTTGGAGCTAAAACGAATTAAAAATAAAAGATTCTAGAAGGAAAATCAAGCAAACAACTTAATGGATTAAATTGAATATAATAATAATATTTTATATATCCATCAAAGTGTAGATGGCAAATTCTTAAGGAAATAAGCATATTGCCACGTGGCAAGAAATCGAAGACACACAAATTGAGGCGGTGCACTGTTCACGTAGGAATCCAATTCCGTTTTGGTTTTGGGTTCCTAATTTGTTTTGGACTCAGTTATTTTTTTCAGGGTTTTCTACATCTATAAATAGTCCATAGAAATAATTATTGGAGAACACTTTTAAGAAAGACACTTTGTAAGGAAAATTTGTCAATACTTTTTAGGGTTCTTTTCTTCTTCTTTTTCTTAGGTATTAGTATCTAAAGACCCTTGTTCTGGGGCTGCGGCCATGGGTAATTGTTGAACATCGATTGTTTTGAATTAATGTTGGTTATCGTTTAAATTACTTTTGTATTCTTGTTTTAGTATTTCATGCTTGATCACCATAGAAATAAATCTATTGTCTATTCTTTGGCTCGAGAGATAAAGAGGTAGATAGACCAAAGAATGCAAAGAGCTTGTTCTAACTTTGTTTATATTCGTGTTCAGGAGTGACGCCCGGACGAACACCTCGCTTGGTTACAAAACAGGATGAAGTATAAATGCTCGCCAATTAGGACTGTCTATCCCCGCTCAACGATGTAGTTAGACAGCTAGTTGGAGTAGGCGATTAGAGTTCGAGAGATCATGATCATAAAATCAACCCTGTAAATCAGTAATTTGATAACTTTAGTTAATTCATTACATGAGATGCGATACATGAAACCCTATGCATGTTGCAGCCCTGAAATTGTCCCAATCACTGTAAGTTAATCTTAGTATTTAATTTTTGCATTCTTTTATTTCTTTTGACACTCTTAAATAAATAATTAGACTAGTATAATTTAGCAAATAGTTAATTGACAAGTCTCTGTGGGTTTGATATTCCGGTTCTTAAAGAGCCACTTATTACTTTTGCGACCACGTGCACTTGCGTGTGCAATTGGAAGCAACAAGTTTTTGGCGTTGGAGCATTTGCAGCTGAATTATAACATAGGGTCAGCAAATTCATCTGGCAATTAATTTGCATCATTATGCAAATGAATTATCTCTTGAACTTCAAGTTCACTTTTTTTTAAAAAGAGGACCTAGATAATTCATCTCATAATTTTCAGCTGTCAATCATCTCTCCCCATAATGTTAGAAAATCTAACATCTACCCCAACCTCATTTGGGGATCCATCTTTGTGCGTGGTGGAGCAATTAAATCAGATATCACACATTCAAACTTTAGATGGAAATTACTTGGTTCCTGACCCTGAACCAATTATGAAGGGGAAACCTTGTTGGCTTGATGTACACATGTGGTGCTACATGTTAAACAAATTCATCTCATGCCAAATGTTATTTGGGAGTTTTGTTCTCATACCCATGATTTAGCTATAATTGGAGGCATACAATTTCTGCTAAACCAATCAGCATTCTCAACATAATTTTATAGTTTGGAGATGTGCTCTTAATTTAACAATTCGAGCAAACAACCTTACAAAAACCAATTTGTAAGTTGATAACAAAGCACATGTGATCATTTGTTATCATCTTATGGATGCAAACTATCATATAATTGCAAATGATCCACATGGCAGGTGAACAGGCCCATATTCGCCTTTTTATATGTTCCAAAATCCCAGGGAATACAATCTCAACCTTAGCTGGTATAATGTTACAATGATCATTTTATCATGAGAACAAGCAACATAAGAGAATTCTTGAAGAATCTTTTATTTCTTCATAATAAAGCCACGTGAATTCTCAATTACTTTTGCATCACATTGGAACCGAAATGGCCAACCGGTCATGCCAACTGATCTTTATTTCTCAAACCTCCCGTAGAGGTGAGTTGTGGCATATATTAAACCCGCAATGATTTTATCACATCTTGACTCATTCTCTTTCAGAATGGTCGAGCATTCACTATGCTTATCACATGTCACATTCTCTTCAAGAAATGGACTAATCATTTATATGTGCTTCATAAATTTGCATTATAAGCACATTGTCATGCCTATGAAATTCATCATTTTTGCATGACCCACCTCAACATCACTTTGAAAGGTCAAATGTACCACCACTTTATCTTTCTTTCTTTTGATGGAGGATTTTTATAAATTTATCAAATTATTAGGTCGCACAATGACCACAGGTCCAATGACCTTTCATACCATTATGATGATAAAAATTACCTTCACATTTTGAAGGACTATTTGGAGAAGTCATAGTGTTCTTCCTTTTATAATTACCACAATGATGACTATTATAATTCTGTCCCTCAACGCCCTTATTCATAGATTCAATCATTTGTCATCTTTCAGACTTATTACTCACTGCTACCACATTCATATGATAGAATGGAGCAATTGGGCGGATTTCAAATTTATCATGTACTGCTACCACATTCGCATCAGGGAGTGGAGCAAATTCAATTGGACAAATTTCATGACTTTTCATCAAAGCCTTAGTCATCATTATATCATCACTATGGTGCATTGAAACTCAAACTCAATGTCTTACCCATATAAGGCACGTTAGGCCATAATTCTATGGGACTTGAACACAATTCTTATCATCAAGGTGCATCAAAACTCAAATTGATGTCTTACCCTCTTGGTGCGATAGAACTTGAATCTACCGTCTTACCCTCAAATAGTTTTCACTATGGTGCATCCGGACTTTAACCTGATGTCTTACCTTTTTGGTGCGATGGGACTTGAATCCATCGTCTTACCCTCAACCAACGATATAATAGACCGAAGTATAACATGATTCACCCATTGAGCCTTTAAAAAACATTGAAATAAAATTTATAAAATATAATACTCAAACTCACGCTACCAAAATTTTATACCTTCTTTCCATTTAAGGAACTTTGTGGATCAGAGAATATTCAACCAGTAGTAGTATATATCTTTGGTTCCTGTTCAATGTTAGTGACCAGACATTATTGTATTCAAAATCATAAAAAGATTTTAGAAAATACATACCTGATTTTATTCATATAATACCTTGATAATATTGCAGTAGTTATCATTTTTCATTCTTGATTCTCATAACGAGATCATCTAGAACATGAGTTAAAGAAACACTAAAACTCAATCTCAATTGGCTAGAGTCTCGTGCTGATAACGTGTTGTAAAATATAAGCAATATACTACAAGAAATAAAGACAAGAGATATGTGGAGTAGAATGTAGAGATCACCTTATTCAAATGTCTTCATGTCTCATGTTGTCATGTGTATCTTACAATGGTGATTGAACAACCCTATTTATAGGTTGAGAAATCACCCCAAAAGTCACCATATTAAGTGTCAAAATAAATAGATACATTCTTATCCAAAAAGGTTCATAGAAACTAGGGAATATGAACAAGTAGTTCATGTATTAACTCAATGGACAATCCACCCATTCAATGAATTTATAACAGCCTCATAATTACTTAGCAAATCTGTGATATTTACCTAATTTTTATCCTATTCACTCAAAATAAATTTATTTGTCCATACAAAATTTGAATTTTTTTACAAAAGAGAAAAACTCTAATTAGCATCTCCCTCGACCATGGATTCCAATCATTAATCAAAGGCTATTCAAGTTTCATGTTCTCTGTTTGCTCTTGAGTTAAACATTTGTTGCAAGGGGGAAATGTCTAACACTCTACTCTGTTAGTCATATCTTGAGGTAAGGTTTGCACAATTTGATTATAAGAGTTTCTTTTTCTTTTGTTGCATTGCATATAGACAAAAAAAAATTGCAATAGTCAAATCATTCTAAATTGAGAGGAAAAAGGAAGGGAACCTACCTTAGAACATTCAATATGGAACAAACATAGATATGGGACAGTAAGAGGCACTCTGATGCCATTATTAGTGGAGCAGATTTTGGATCAACTTGGACTGTATGTAGGATGCATTATACGAGAACTATCCGCATTGGGAGTATTTCCATAGGAGTCTATTGGAACTGTGTAAAGATCTGATATATCATTCTCTTCGTGTTGGTGTTGATTAGATGAAGAGATTCCAGTTAACTTCCTCAAACCTTCAATTTCAATAGCCACTTCTTTCATTGTAGGCCTATCTTCTCCATGAGGCTGAAGGCAGTTCTTCACCAGCTCAGCCATCTTTTGGAGTTGCTCAAGACTCCCTTCCCGCAAAACACGACGATCAATAATATGAAACAAGCTATTCTTATTCATGGACAACACAAAAAAATCAGCCAAATTCTTGTCCTCTTCGTTTCTAGCTCTAATAATAGGTTTCAACCCTGTCAAAAGTTCTGCCAAAACTACTCCAAAGCTGTAAACGTCACTTTTCTCTGTCAATTGACTAGTGCGGAAATATTCTGGATCCAAGTACCCTGATGTCCCTAGAACTGATGTAGCCACATGTGTTTGATCCAGAGGAATCAACCTTGATGCTCCAAAATCTGCCACTTTAGCTGTAAAAACATTATCCAACAATATGTTGGCAGACTTAACATCTCTATGAATTATAGGCATGGACGCAAATGAATGAAGGTAAGCAAGTGTAGTGGCTATCTCTGCTGCAATTTTCAAACGGTTTTGCCAAGTTAACCAACCCGCTCCACGTTGGTTGTGAATGTGCACGTAAAGAGTTCCTTCAGAGACATACTCATAAACCAATAAAGGAACTTCATCTTCCAAACAACATCCAAAGAGCTTCACCACATTTCGATGGTTGATTTGAGTAAGAATAAGCACCTCATTGATAAACTGCTCAATTTGACTCTCATCCACAATTCTAGATTTCTTAATGGCAACTACGCGAGTATCACGTAGCACGCCTCTATATACAATCCCATTGCCACCACGACCAAGAATTCTGTCATTGGCATAATTGTTTGTAGCTTTCTTGAGCTCCTCGGCTTTAAAAATTCTTGTTGCTTCCACACCGCCCACTTTTGTGGATATTCTATGCTTCAATAATAAACCACCGTTTTGTTGGAAAAACGTTTCCCTGGCTCCAATCAACTTTCTTTTCTTGATGCATAAACAGAGCAAAGTTATCACAACCACTAGGGAGATTAACCCAACTCCAGTACCTGTGTAATGAATTGAGTTGAACTTTCATTGTATATTTAATAGCTAAATCAAAAGTTCAAGATTGTACACTTTCATTGTCTATTTAATAGCTAATCAAAAGGTTATGAATGTTTTCCAAGATATTTACCTAGAGAGAACTTGATCCATGGGAACTGATTATCAGAGTAGGGAGGAATACAACTAAGACCATCCTTTTTCCCATCATCGGTATATCCATCGGGACAAGAACAATAGAAACTCCCTGGGGTGTTTGTACAGATCTTTTCACATGTATTGGTTCTTGGATCAGCACATTCATCAACATCTGGCAAAACCAAATAAATAGAACACCGTTATAACTTTCAATTGATCGAACGGAGCATAGAGCAGTTTTCACTTCGCGTAAAAGGCTTACTTTGATCTTCTCCATCTATGAAATTGAATTAGCCATGCTGATTATTGGGGAAGGGGTCAAATTTGTTCTTGTATTATGTGAAAGGTATAATATATAAATGTGTCCTTTAACTTAGCCTCATTTTACATTTATGTCCTCAGTCCTACATGGCATAATACACGTAGGACACAAATTGTCATCTAGGATGCCACATAAGACGCGTGTGTTTATTTGTTCGACTTTATACAAGTTTAAATGTCTACTTGTGTACATCCAAAGTTGGAGGGCATAAATGTGAGTTGAGATCAAGTTAAAGGGCATATTTATATATTATGCCTATGCAAAATTAAGTAACTTTTTCCTCTGTTAGAAGTATATTGTTTTTGCCATCGATCCCTGAGAGAGTTCCTCTCCTACCATCATCCCTAATAGAGCTCTTCTCCACCCCACCACATCCCATAAATGTTAGTACTATTAATTTCTAAAATATTTTCTACTCACAAATCAAACACCGAATTTTAGAAACAAATTTCCTAAGAAATATTTTGTTTTTTTCCGGTGTGTGTGTGATGTTGTTGGTGGTGGGGAAGGGGGGAGGGGGAAATTGTCTTACCTTGGCAGCCTGGAGTGAGATATGGATTTCCCTGGAAACCTGGTTTACAGCTGCAGCGATAACCACCAAGACCAGTGTCTGAATCAACACACTCGCTATTTTCTTCGCAAGCATAATCCTTCCTATTTTGCGCTTGCGTGCAAGTCAAATTCCCGATGGCCCAGTCCAGCACAATGGGAACAGTAGCCCTAGTCCTGTGATAAAAAGTAATATCACTTACATCCTGTAGGCCCCTGAACTGGAATCGATCTGCCTCGCCTAGAAATGCATACCCACATTGATTAAAATACCAAACACCCGTGTGGTTTCGTGTGCTAGAAATAATTGGTGTAAAGTTTTTCAATCCCTTGGGTATCTGCACCTCATAGCAGCCATTGCCCGTACATTGTCCGTCAATCACATCCCTTGAGCTGTTACAATTGGTGGAGCAGTTATACTGAAAGTTACGCCCCGTGAGGAGAGAATTGTCATCACAGCCAACAACAATAAACCTGTTCCTTGTAGAGAAACTATAGGGATAAGTTGAGTTCCCCAAACGGGTCCAATCAAGAAATTCCCGGCGCGTAGTTCCATCGGCGTTGTAACATCTCCAAGCGATCGAATTCGAGATGCGCAATTCAGCATCAGTGATGTCGTAAACCTCAAGGTTTCCTATCAAAGGTTTCTGAGAACCATCAGTAGAAATGTTGCAATTGATCTCGAACCCCGAATTAATGGCGCAATCTGATCCTTCGCCAATACCAAATGGGTATGGAACTGTAACGTTACCGCACATCTTACCACATCCTGGTTTAGTGAAATTGCCACCTTTAGTAATGGTGGCGTTGGTACTATTAGTCGTGTTTTGGGCCGTGGCTAATGTTAGTATTAACACACAAGCATAAAAACAAGCAATTTGGTAAGAAAGAAAATTCATTTGTTTTAGTTCCATCGTTTTTGACAATTTCAAACTAGTTCGACCAACAACTTACTATAATCAATATATATATAGACATAATACTGTGACTTTTTACTTTCATATAAATAAAAAATGCTTGAGGGACATGGGACCAGGTTCACCACTCGGTGCAGAAGAGTCAAGAGGGACGATGTTGACTAAATTAAACACGAATCTTGTAAGTTGCAAATCTGTCATATTGCACAGAGAAACCCAAATTTTAATTGTTAGAAGAAAATTAACAGAAGTGAAAGATGACTATCATTCAAGAGTTATTGCCTGTATATTCTTTTTAGAGATGACAAACAATTCTCTATGTAATGACCCGAAAGGTCATTTTTGGAAATTTTCATAAAATTGCAGTTTTGGCCCTCCCGATAGTTGCCCTGAGTCATTTTTTTTATCAGTCGGTGAAGTTGGTTTGGAAATTTTAAACTATTCGATAACTACAGTTATTTAATTGATGAGTAATTAAAAATAATTAATTTAGTTGGTGGTTAATGGGCCAAGTCCATATATAATATAATTTACGTTAATACCCTATATAATTTTATATCATTCTTTTTAAACCAAAAAAATAAAAGGATTAACCTCACGAAGAGGACGTCACAATTCAGCGACTACCAGACACCAGTTTGCATCAGGTAAAGGAAATCAACCATGTCTTCCTCCCAACATTTATGTATATAGATAGTGAGATAGAAGTTAAATTATTATTATTATTATTATTATTATTATTATAATAGTTATGTATGGTGGAACAGAAAGAAGAATAAAATTGGGTTTCTTTAAATTGCAAATTTAGTACATATTGTAGTTGTTGACTTGACGGCTAGGTTTGGATGGCCAATCATTGGGTAATGATTGCCCAATTAGGAGCAAATCATTATAGAGGAAAGAAAGTGTTAACTAGGTTAAGATTTGTATATTATTTCACAGTTAGGATTACAGGTTCTTCCCTCAGTTTTGGATACGCAACTTTTTTATGATTATCACCTAATGATTCGAGTTTTGAGATGTTGAAATAGGTGTGTTGTATTATATGAATATTATTAGAGTTAGATTATTGGGAGGAATTAAGACTTAACCCTAGACTTGAAGTTAAATTATTATTATTATTATTATTATTATTATAATAGTTATGTATGGTGGAACAGAAAGAAGAATAAAATTGGGTTTCTTTAAATTGCAAATTTAGTACATATTGTAGTTGTTGACTTGACGGCTAGGTTTGAATGGCCAATCATTGGGTAATGATTGCCCAATTAGGAGCAAATCATTATAGAGGAAAGAAAGTGTTAACTAGGTTAAGATTTGTATATTATTTCACAGTTAGGATTACAGGTTCTTCCCTCAGTTTTGGATACGCAACTTTTTTATGATTATCACCTAATGATTCGAGTTTTGAGATGTTGAAATAGGTGTGTTGTATTATATGAATATTATTAGAGTTAGGTTATTGGGAGGAATTAAGACTTAACCCTAGACTTGAAGTTAATTATTATTATTATTATTATTATTATTATAATAGTTATGTATGGTGGAACAGAAAGAAGAATAAAATTGGGTTTCTTTAAATTGCAAATTTAGTACATATTGTAGTTGTTGACTTGACGGCTAGGTTTGGATGGCCAATCATTGGGTAATGATTGCCCAATTAGGAGCAAATCATTATAGAGGAAAGAAAGTGTTAACTAGGTTAAGATTTGTATATTATTTCACAGTTAGGATTACAGGTTCTTCCCTCAGTTTTGGATACGCAACTTTTTTATGATTATCACCTAATGATTCGAGTTTTGAGATGTTGAAATAGGTGTGTTGTATTATATGAATATTATTAGAGTTGGTTATTGGAAGGAATTAAGACTTAACCCTAGACTTGAAGTTAAATTATTATTATTATTATTATTATTATAATAGTTATGTATGGTGGAACAGAAAGAATAATAAAATTGGGTTTCTTTAAATTGCAAATTTAGTACATATTGTAGTTGTTGACTTGACGGCTAGGTTTGAATGGCCAATCATTGGGTAATGATTGCCCAATTAGGAGCAAATCATTATAGAGGAAAGAAAGTGTTAACTAGGTTAAGATTTGTATATTATTTCACAGTTAGGATTACAGGTTCTTCCCTCAGTTTTGGATACGCAACTTTTTTATGATTATCACCTAATGATTCGAGTTTTGAGATGTTGAAATAGGTGTGTTGTATTATATGAATATTATTAGAGTTAGGTTATTGGGAGGAATTAAGACTTAACCCTAGACTTGAAGTTAAATTATTATTATTATTATTATTATTATTATAATAGTTATGTATGGTGGAACAGAAAGAATAATAAAATTGGGTTTCTTTAAATTGCAAATTTAGTACATATTGTAGTTGTTGACTTGACGGCTAGGTTTGGATGGCCAATCATTGGGTAATGATTGCCCAATTAGGAGCAAATCATTATAGAGGAAAGAAAGTGTTAACTAGGTTAAGATTTGTATATTATTTCACAGTTAGGATTACAGGTTCTTCCCTCAGTTTTGGATACGCAACTTTTTTATGATTATCACCTAATGATTCGAGTTTTGAGATGTTGAAATAGGTGTGTTGTATTATATGAATATTATTAGAGTTAGGTTATTGGGAGGAATTAAGACTTAACCCTAGACTTGAAGTTAAATTATTATTATTATTATTATTATTATAATAGTTATGTATGGTGGAACAGAAAGAAGAATAAAATTGGGTTTCTTTAAATTGCAAATTTAGTACATATTGTAGTTGTTGACTTGACGGCTAGGTTTGGATGGCCAATCATTGGGTAATGATTGCCCAATTAGGAGCAAATCATTATAGAGGAAAGAAAGTGTTAACTAGGTTAAGATTTGTATATTATTTCACAGTTAGGATTACAGGTTCTTCCCTCAGTTTTGGATACGAAACTTTTTTATGATTATCACCTAATGATTCGAGTTTTGAGATGTTGAAATAGGTGTGTTGTATTATATGAATATTATTAGAGTTAGGTTATTGGGAGGAATTAAGACTTAACCCTAGACTTGAAGTTAAATTATTATTATTATTATTATTATTATTATAATAGTTATGTATGGTGGAACAGAAAGAATAATAAAATTGGGTTTCTTTAAATTGCAAATTTAGTACATATTGTAGTTGTTGACTTGACGGCTAGGTTTGATGGCCAATCATTGGGTAATGATTGCCCAATTAGGAGCAAATCATTATAGAGGAAAGAAAGTGTTAACTAGGTTAAGATTTGTATATTATTTCACAGTTAGGATTACAGGTTCTTCCCTCAGTTTTGGATACGCAACTTTTTTATGATTATCACCTAATGATTCGAGTTTTGAGATGTTGAAATAGGTGTGTTGTATTATATGAATATTATTAGAGTTAGGTTATTGGGAGGAATTAAGACTTAACCCTAGACTTGAAGTTAAATTATTATTATTATTATTATTATTATTATAATAGTTATGTATGGTGGAACAGAAAGAAGAATAAAATTGGGTTTCTTTAAATTGCAAATTTAGTACATATTGTAGTTGTTGACTTGACGGCTAGGTTTGAATGGCCAATCATTGGGTAATGATTGCCCAATTAGGAGCAAATCATTATAGAGGAAAGAAAGTGTTAACTAGGTTAAGATTTGTATATTATTTCACAGTTAGGATTACAGGTTCTTCCCTCAGTTTTGGATACGCAACTTTTTTATGATTATCACCTAATGATTCGAGTTTTGAGATGTTGAAATAGGTGTGTTGTATTATATGAATATTATTAGAGTTAGGTTATTGGGAGGAATTAAGACTTAACCCTAGACTTGAAGTTAAATTATTATTATTATTATTATTATTATAATAGTTATGTATGGTGGAACAGAAAGAATAATAAAATTGGGTTTCTTTAAATTGCAAATTTAGTACATATTGTAGTTGTTGACTTGACGGCTAGGTTTGGATGGCCAATCATTGGGTAATGATTGCCCAATTAGGAGCAAATCATTATAGAGGAAAGAAAGTGTTAACTAGGTTAAGATTTGTATATTATTTCACAGTTAGGATTACAGGTTCTTCCCTCAGTTTTGGATACGAAACTTTTTTATGATTATCACCTAATGATTCGAGTTTTGAGATGTTGAAATAGGTGTGTTGTATTATATGAATATTATTAGAGTTAGGTTATTGGGAGGAATTAAGACTTAACCCTAGACTTGAAGTTAAATTATTATTATTATTATTATTATTATAATAGTTATGTATGGTGGAACAGAAAGAAGAATAAAATTGGGTTTCTTTAAATTGCAAATTTAGTACATATTGTAGTTGTTGACTTGACGGCTAGGTTTGAATGGCCAATCATTGGGTAATGATTGCCCAATTAGGAGCAAATCATTATAGAGGAAAGAAAGTGTTAACTAGGTTAAGATTTGTATATTATTTCACAGTTAGGATTACAGGTTCTTCCCTCAGTTTTGGATACGCAACTTTTTTATGATTATCACCTAATGATTCGAGTTTTGAGATGTTGAAATAGGTGTGTTGTATTATATGAATATTATTAGAGTTTGGTTATTGGGAGGAATTAAGACTTAACCCTAGACTTGAAGTTAAATTATTATTATTATTATTATTATTATTATAATAGTTATGTATGGTGGAACAGAAAGAATAATAAAATTGGGTTTCTTTAAATTGCAAATTTAGTACATATTGTAGTTGTTGACTTGACGGCTAGGTTTGGATGGCCAATCATTGGGTAATGATTGCCCAATTAGGAGCAAATCATTATAGAGGAAAGAAAGTGTTAACTAGGTTAAGATTTGTATATTATTTCACAGTTAGGATTACAGGTTCTTCCCTCAGTTTTGGATACGCAACTTTTTTATGATTATCACCTAATGATTCGAGTTTTGAGATGTTGAAATAGGTGTGTTGTATTATATGAATATTATTAGAGTTAGGTTATTGGGAGGAATTAAGACTTAACCCTAGACTTGAAGTTAAATTATTATTATTATTATTATTATTATTATAATAGTTATGTATGGTGGATCAGAAAGAAGAATAAAATTGGGTTTCTTTAAATTGCAAATTTAGTACATATTGTAGTTGTTGACTTGACGGCTAGGTTTGGATGGCCAATCATTGGGTAATGATTGCCCAATTAGGAGCAAATCATTATAGAGGAAAGAAAGTGTTAACTAGGTTAAGATTTGTATATTATTTCACAGTTAGGATTACAGGTTCTTCCCTCAGTTTTGGATACGAAACTTTTTTATGATTATCACCTAATGATTCGAGTCTTGAGATGTTGAAATAGGTGTGTTGTATTATATGAATATTACTAGAGTTAGGTTATTGGGAGGAATTAAGACTTAACCCTAGACTTGAAACTCAGGAACTTGATTATAGATTTGGGTGAGTTTTTGGCTCTAAGCTAAACATATAGTAATGTGGGTGTTGTTAGTTTCAAAATCTTATTGTGAGTATTTGCTTAAATAGATTGCATTGATTTGAAAGCTCAACGAAAGGAGAAGGCTCAAGTCCTGAGGAGATTTGTTCAATTATTTGAGGCAAGTGGATTTCTCAACCCTTGTTAAGTGTATAGAATTCGTGTATTTCCTTGTGGTATGTGTTGGGGAGTAATGGGACTTGGTGATGGGTTGACTTGTCCATATTGAATAATTTTAATGATGAAAAAGGGGTAATAAAAGGCAATGTGATTAATTATTGGTGTGTGATGTGTTGAGAATGGTTTGAAAGACTTATTGATTCATTGTTGGTGTTGTATCACGATTGTGTTGTTATGAAGTGTGCGACGGATATTATGATTCAAGGGATGTGTCACGCGCTGCGACGGATACTATGATTCTAGGGTCGTGTCGCACGCCGCGACGAATTTTATTATCGAGGGACGTGTCGCACGCCGCGACGGATTTCATTATCGAGGGTCGTGTCGCACGCCGCAACGGATGCATGGACAGATGTCCCCCATGGGTCCCGGACTGAGAGACAGCGGGTGTGTATCGTTAGGTCAGACATGCATCACTATACTTGACATTGCATTTCATTGCATTGTGCATCTTTATCATTTGGGAACTTATGAGTACTTTTCTGTGGAACTTGTGATTGGTGAACTTTATCTTGTGTGTTGTTGATCTGTAATTGTTGAAGTGATATGGTTGAACTATGTGCTATGTGAATTGTGAACTATTAGGTTGGGCTGGTTTTTATGCAGGTTGTAGTTGTGGAGGTTTGGTTGGGGTGTAAGGAGTACCCGTATTCCATACCCTTAGCTTGTGTTTAGAAGTTTGCTTGCTGAGTACCGTGTGGTTTGGTACTCACCCCTTGCTTCTACAATTTTTTGTAGGTTATGAGCCGGGATCTTCATGATACCCTCTCTTATTTTCTTGTACGAGGCTTCCTATGGAGATTTGTGAGGTAGCTGATTGTCATCTCAGCAGACCTTCTTACTCCTTATTTATGATCTTGTTCTATTCTAGAAACAATGTCATTTGAGACTTGTGTTTTCTTTCAAATCCATTGTAATACATTAGAGGCTTGTGCATGTGACAACCAGATTTTGGGGGTTTTAATAAGTTGACTTTGTATTCCGCATTATTAGATGGTGTTAGTCTCTTTTTTCTGGTTTTACTTCCGCATTTATTGTATTAGTTGGGTTTTAGGCTGACTTGTCTTGGTGGGATAAGACGAGTGCCATCACGTCCATTTTTGGGTCGTGACACTATATCAGGATACAACAAAGCCAGAAACATATATGCGATTGAATTGGCTACTTCTGGGAATGCTTCGTATTTATAGAAGTTAAGAGATGATAAAAGTCATGTTCTTTCATGAACAGAGATAACTTTTCATAAAAGTCATGTTCTTTCATGAACAATCACAACCTTTAGTTGCTCCCTTTTTGAAAAGACAACTTATGTTACTCCATATTTGAACATACAAAAATTTTGTTTCATTTAAAATTTAAATATTAAATATTAAATTCAAATTTTAAATAAACAATTTGTTCAAAATAAACTACGAAATTTTTTTGTTTCATTAAAAATTTAAATATTAAATATTAAATTCAAGTTTTAAATAAACAATTTGTTCAAAATAAATCATTTAGATATATATTATTAAATATACCAGTAGACTTACTCTATTAAATAGACTAAATGGGCTAGGCATTAAAAGGACCTAAAAATTGGGTTCTCCCACCAATGTGAGAATTTTCCCTTTATATTACAACTATTCTAACATTAATAACTCAATCGGTTCCTTTTTAATTGCAATGTTGAGAGTCAATTTGACTAATTTTCAAAATCAAATTAGATTGCATTCATTCAACGGAAAAGGGCCAAAAATATCCTTGGACTATCCGAAAAGGTTCAAATATACCCCTCATCCATTTATTTGGCTAAAAATACCCCCTCAATCCACCTTTTGGGTCTATTTTTACCCTTAAAACTAACAGTTTTTTCTTTTATAATAAGTATTATTATTATATATTAAGTGACATCTTTCTATTGAATAAAAAATAAATCCTAATCCATCAATTTTCCTCCCTAGCCCCGACCCATATCCACACCCCATTCATTGCGTCAACTATGAGAGAATTGGATTCAGCCGACAGCCATTGTCTTTGAGAATTCCTTTTGTGTAGCAGTTTCAAACTCAGCCAATGCCATCCTTATGGACTCGTCAAGCTTGACGAGCGACGCCAACGTTTCAGATTGAATAGCATATTTTGAACCGAAGGAAAATGTAGTTTCAATCTCTATCCAGTGCTCGACGATGGAAATGTACATATCGAAGGAAATCACATTAGTTTCTATTTTTGATGTGTTTTCTGCAACTTATTTGTGATGGTTTTTTAAAAAACAAAAAAAACTATCTTCATCATTTCAAAGTTTATCATGAACACAATGTCCTTCTCTACATTGGAACATCAATTCATGATGCAAAGTTATCCATTCATGACTTGCATTTTGTGGGTGAACAATCGCACTTCTGGATGGCAAAAAACTGTATCCATTTTCCAAAGTCTTCAAAAATGTCTATGGTATATATATATATTTGCACTTTTAATTTTTTTTTTAAAAAAAATTGGGTTGGGGTCATGGATTGTTGATATGGATCGGGTGGGTACGGCAAATTTTGATGGGTTGAGATTTGATTTTGTCCAATAGAAAGATGTCACGTAATAAATAATAATAATAATAATAAGGCGGAACCCATCGACAGCCCCTTAAAGTTGGCACCAATTTTCATTTAGACATCTCAAGTAGGCTTTGTTCATTTTAAACACCTCAATAGAGCCCTGCTATGTCACTTTGATACTTTTTTGACAATCAGCTAGAATTACAAAGTGTGAGTAATACACTTGCGGATGACATGGCATGATGACTAATTAGAAGTTGACATGTGGCATTTGAGTGTAAAAATAATAATTTAAAAATAAATTATAAAAAAGCAACTAATAATTTTCAACAAAAATAAATAAATAAAATTACATATTTTCTACCATCCCACCCCCCACCTTACATCACCCCACCCCATTAGCCCGCCTTTTTACCTCCCCAACCCTCCCACCATTTTTTGGTTCTTCAAAATAAAAATTCATTAGATTTTAGTTCTTCTTTTTTTCCTTGTTGTTGTAAATTTGATTTTGAGAACCATTTTTACCGATAATGAGGTGAAGTTCTGACAAATATAACATTCTTCTTCTATTTTTTTGGAAAAAAAATGTGTGTTTTGTTCTAATAAATGTTTTCAAAATTAGTGTGATGATTTTTTAAAATTTTGTTTTTATAAATGTTTTCAAAATTAGTGTGATAGTTTTTTAATTTTATTTTTCATATTTTGTAAGGTTTTTCATCATGATTTTTCATGGTGGAAGGTGGAATAAGTGGTAGGGATGAAGAGTGAAGAAGAAGAAGGAAAAAAATAAAAAAAAATTCCAAAAAACACTCCCCACGCACTCAAAATTGGTGCAGCACACATAATATGTCAAGTCAGCAGAAAGTGTCAAAATGACACAGCGGGACTCAACATAAGGTGTCTAAAATGAACAAAGCCTAGTTAAGGTGTCTAAGTGAAAATTGGTGCCAACTTTAGGGGGTCACCGATGGGTTCAGCCTAATAATAATTATACAAGAAAAAAAATGTTAGTTTTAAGGGTAAAAATGGACCCAAAAGGTGGATTGAGGGGTGTTTTAAGCCAAATAAGTGGATGAGGGGTATAATTGAACCTTTTCGAATAGTCCAAGGGTATTTTTGGCCCTTTTCCGTTCATTCAATATGAAAAGAACTATAAATTGTAATTTTTTTCATATCAATGTAATAAAAAAATACATTTTTAAATATTGATCAAAATTCATATCATTTGATTCTAAAAAAGGAAATTATAACAATTAAAAAGGAACGGAGGAAGTAATAAGTTTTGCATGAAAAAGAAACGAAATCATCATCTCCACAAATATTGGACATGAAATTTTATAAAAAAGACTAGCTAGTAAATATTCCTTGGTTGACTACCTCGAACGAGGAACTGAATTGTGTACAGAAGAGTAGTCGTTCACACGTACCAAACATCATTTCAAGTTAACTGTTCTCTCCTTTTTTTTCAATTGTGTTTTTGATACTACACTATTTCTTTTTCTCATTATTGTACAGATTTCAGAAGATTAGTTATGTAAAGTAAAGTAACTAAACTAAGGATCTTAACTCTAATTAAAGTAATATCATGCAAAGTTGCGACTTTTGGCTCCTTTCCATTTCCTATTAGCTCATTTTAAAATTAGTGATGTAAAGTAAATTAACTAAACTAAGGATCTTAATTCTAATTAAAGTTATAGACATTTTTATATGTTTCTCCCAAAAAAATTGGCAATCCACGATTCTAGCAATTTAGTTCAGAATGCATTGAGAGGAAAAAGTTATCATCTTAGGTCCTCTATATATATATATATAATCTGCGAAGATATACGACACTGTATCTTAAAGAACATTCAATATGGAAGAAACATAGGTTTGAGACAGTAAGAGGCAATCTAATGCCATTATTTGTGAACCAAAGTTTAGATCAGCTTGGACTATATCTAGGATGCCTTATACGAGAACTATCTGAATTGGGGGTATTCCCATAGGAGTTGATAGGAACTGTGTAAAGATCTGATAATTCATCCTGATCATTCTCTTCGTGTCCATGTTGATTAGACCAAGAGACTCCAGTTACCTTCCTCAAACCTTCGAGTTCAATAGCCACTTCCTTCGTTGTAGGCCTATCTTCTCCGTGCAATTGAAGACAGCTCTTCACCAGCTCAGCCATCTGTTGAAGTTGTTCAAGATTCCCTTCTCGCAGAACACGACGATCTAGAATTTGAAATAAGCGATTGTTATCCATGGACCAAACAAAATAATCAGCCAAATTCTTTTGCTCATCGTTTCTAGATCTAATAATAGGTTTCAACCCTGTCAAAAGTTCTGCCAGGACTACTCCAAGGCTGTAAACATCACTTTTCTCCGTCAATTGACTTGTGCGAAAATATTCAGGATCCAAGTACCCTGATGTCCCTAGAACTGATGTAGCCACATGTGTTTGATCCAGAGGAATTAACCTTGATGCTCCAAAATCAGCCACTTTAGCTGTGTAAACATTATCCAACAATATGTTGGCAGACTTAACGTCTCTATGAATTATAGGCATGGACGCAAATGAATGAAGATAAGCAAGTGCAGTGGCTGTCTCTATGGCAATTCTCAACCTATTTTGACAATTTAACCAACCCGCTCCACGTTGATTATGAATGTGCTCGTAAAGAGTTCCTTCAGAGACATACTCATAAACCAATAAAGGAACTTCATCTTCCAAACAACACCCAAAGAGTCTCACCACGTTTCGATGGTTGATTTGAGTGAGAATAAGCACCTCATTGATAAACTGCTCAATTTGACTCTCATCCACAATTATGGATTTTTTAATTGCAACTACGCGGTTATCACTTACCACACCTCTATATACAATCGCATGGCCACCACGACCAAGAATTCTGTCATGGGCATAATTGTTTGTAGCTTTCTTGAGCTCCTCAGCTGTGAATACTTTTGTTGCTTTCACACCACCGTCGTTAGTGGAGATTCTGTGTTTCAATAATAAGCCACCATTTTGTTGGAAGAATTTCTCCCTAACTTCAATCAATTTCCTTTTCCTGATTCTGAAACAGAACCAAACTATTCCAACCACTAGGGATATAAAGCCACCAGCTCCTATACCTGTGTAATTAGTGGAATTGAACTTTTATCGTCTCTTTCAAGTTTCAACTAGATCAAAAGTACAGGACTAATTGTGCACATTCATTTTACTATATATATATATATGCTAACGAGTTGGTGTTCCAAATGGCTGTTTCAAACACATATAAAAGAAGTTTGGTCTTTGTTCCCCTCCTCTTTTTGTAATTGCAATTAGCTGAATGGATAAAGACAGGGTCACTAACCCAAAAATTGTGGTTATGAAAGCAGGGTCAGCCTGAGAGCCAAGCCACTTAAACCAGGCTAAAAAATGTTCAGAAGGAAAAATAAGGCCTCCCGTTAAAGTTAGTTTTGGGCCACTGATCTTATTGAGCCGCTCATGTATGAAAGTATACCAAGATATTTACCTGTGGAGAATTTGATCCATGGGAACTGATCATGGTAGGGAGCAATACAACCACGACCATCCTTTTTGCCGTCACCAGTATATCCATGGGGACAAGAACAATTGTAACTTCCTGGAGTATTTATGCACATCTTTTCACACAAACTGTTATTTGGATGATCAGCACATTCATCAATATCTGAAAAAAGATCAAATCAATATAACACCGTCAAATTAATTCATGAAAGTTACGTTGTTGATGAAGAATTGAAACATTACTTATACCTTGGCAGCCTTGATTGAGATAAGGATTGCCATGATAACCTGGATTACAGCTGCAGCGGTAACCACCAAGACCAGTATCTGAATCAATGCAGTGACTATTTTCACTGCAAGCATAATTCTCGATTTTCATAGCTTGCGTGCAAGTAAGACTCCCGATGGCCCAATCCAGCACAATGGGGACACTAGCCTTAATCCTCTCATAAAAATAATCAACATTTAGATCATCACCTAGATCTGGCAAGCCCTGGAAACGAAAACGATCTGCCTCGCCCAGAAATGCATACCCACATGAATTAAAGGTCCAAACGTCGGTATGGTTTTCTGTGCTAGAAATGGTTGTGTTATAGTATTTCAAGCCCTTGGGTATCTGTTTCTGGCAGCAGCCTTTTCCAATACACTCTCCTTCTATCACATCCCCTCTGCTTGTACAGCTGACATTGCAACCATACTCAAAGTTATTAGGCCCTGTGATGGAAGCATAGTCATCGCAACCAACTACAGTAAACCTGTTCAGCGCAGAGAAACTATACGGATCAGTTTCTAAAAATGTGGTCCAAGCGAGTGATTCGGCTAGCACAGCTCCACTGGAGTTGTAACATCTCCAACGGAATGAATTGGAGATGCGGAATTCAGCATCGGAGATGTCGTACACCACAATGTTACTTCCTAAGAGAAGTTTCTGAGAACCATCATCCGATGTGTTACAGTCGAGCTCGAACACTGAATCAAAAGCACAACCTGAGCCAATACCAAATGGGTACGGAACCGTTACGTTTCCACATTGCTTAGGGCATCCTGGTTTTGTTATACTAATGCTGCTGCTATTAGTGGTACTGTTTTGGGCAGTGGCTAATGTCAGTATTAGCACATGACAAGCAATGAGGTAAGGAAGCAAACTCATTTGTTTTAGGTCCATATGGTTTAATTTTGAGTTTCCAAGATGATGTCAACTGTAGTTCGAGTAACAACTTTTATCTCTCTTATATAGAAGTCATAAACTGAGGAGCTTTGGGGTGGTCCTGCTTCAACTTGTGTTTTTTCATTGGTTGCACATATGACTTATTCTGGCTGCTATATTTACTTTTCATTTAAGTTGATTGTGTTGCCTCTTCTAATTTTTTGCAAGTGCACATGAATTGTTTTTAGCATAATACAGTAAACCTCACTAAATTCATATAGCTGGAAATATTATTATTTTGTAGAGGTATTAATTAATCGATAAATTAATAATTAGAGTGTTTTGAGATTCAATCTTGTGATGTTGGGATAATAAGAGCTTTCAAGATGTATTATCGAAACAGATTTTATCGTAGGATATTAGAAGGCTATGAAGTGGGACATGAAACAGATCTAGGAAAGATTAATGTTTAGGATGCTATCAATTATGCGATTTCGGCTTGGACGACAAATGTTCAGCAAGACACAACAATAAATTGTTTTCGACATTGCAAGATTTGTTTGGAGGATGAAGTGACAAATGTTCACAAGACACAACAACAAGTTGTTTTCGACATTGCAAGATTTGTTCGGAGGATGAAGTCTCTGAGAATTTGAATGAACCACTAGTGAAAACGTCATTCATGAACTTGAGGTCATGATTAATGATCACAGTTACCGCAATAAAATTGACGTCAATAACCAATTAGATTATCCAGGTGAAAATGATAAATATTCAGAGGTCCAAATGTTAGTAGAAATTGTGGATACCATAAAAAACAATGTTGACGATGAAGTTGTAGATGATACAATACCTCTGGAACCAGTTGCACGTAAGGAAACACTTATCGTATCTAGAACTCTTCACAATTTTATGGTGCAGTTCGAAAAGATAACACCAGAACTTTTGGATGCAATAAGAAAAGTTAGAGATGAACTTCAACTAGATTTAAAGTTTAACAAAAAACAAAACACAACAGAATCATATTTCATTAAATTGTCTTAAATATATTTGTACTTTTAAAGAATTATTAATTTATAATATTAATGGGACCACATATTTATATAGGGGTCTTTTGAAAATATATTATCTTATCAAAATAAGTGATTTTTTTCACTGGCCCAAGTCGGGGCCGGAGGAAAATATTATCTTAGAGAGATTATTAATTTACCGAGTATTAGTTTAGTGTGGTTTTACTATACATAAATGTGCTCTAACTTGATGTTGATATTTATGTACTCCAACTTTTGGTGTACACAAGTAAACACTTAAATTTGTAATAAAATTGGACAAGTAAACATACGCACACGTTCTATGTGGCGTCTTACAAATTAGTTCGAGTGCATTTTACGTGAATTAAATACTATTATGCCTAAAAAAATTTGTTGGACTTGAATACTTCCACTCTAGTTAATAATAAGATGAAAGGAAGACTTGGGGTCAATCATGCTAATGGGGCACGGTTCATATTAATGCTAACGACTAGTTCAAAAGAGTCCCAATGCATTGAATGCAAGACTAGTGTTTTATTATGCACAGAGCGTAGAGCTGAGCGAGTCAAGCTTAATTAAAGTATTAAATTGACATATTACTAACTTAGAAATTTTGTAGAGCCTCAACATAGCCGTTAGATCAAGAAAGATTTTGATGATTGACAAATAGAGGAACAGATGAAAGGAACAGGTTGCGCTGACGTGTTCCTTTTAGACCGAGTCCAACTGGGATTAGGAGGACGTTAACCACGCGAAGCAGAAGTTATAAGGCGGTGGATGGGTTGCTTTTTCGACAAGAAACCAGTGCAAAAAGTTTCCTTTTATAAAGGATTCCTACAAAGAAGAGGAAGCGCATAAAATTTACTTTTATAAAGGATTCCTACAAGGAGTAGGAACCACTATAAAGTAACCGAGTTTCAATTGAACAAGGAAAGATCCTTGATCTATAAATAGGGCAAGGTTTTCTACAAAGAAACTTGCGCACCTACACAGAGAGTTACAAGCAGAATAAGGAAACAAGATTGAAGAACTTGATCCATCTATCGGTTTTTGCTTTATAGTTCTTAAGTCAAGTTTGCTTGTATTGCGTGTTTATCAAGTTGTATCTTTAATTTTTTCTAGATCCAGTGAAGTATAAACTGGAGTAGGAATAGAGTCTTCAAGTTGGGGCAACTTAAAGACTTGGGAACATAAACCTTGGGGGGTTTATGGTTGAGTTTAGGAATTAGAGTTAGTTCCTAGGATTACAAGAGTTGTAATCTGAATTCATAACTTGAAGTGGGGTCGACGATCTAGTTGGTTGTTGGTGTCTAGGAATTAGAGTTTATAATTCCTTAGGTTACATAGGTTTGTAATTTGTTGTTGAGGCTCAGAGTTTAATGAAGTTGAGTTAAATCCTACAAAGGTGTGGGTCGTGATTTTTTACCCTAGGGGTTTTCCGCAATAAAGTATTGTGCCATTACTTTATTTGTTTTGCATATTGTAACTGTTGTAATCTGCAAAGGAACAGATAGAATATACCTGTTCCTTAGGCAAATCTGGGGTCAGAATTCCAACCAGAGCAATTAAAACTAACATACAACCCAGTCAACAAATTTATGCCCATGGTGGGTCACAAGTAGAAGTGTACAGATCTTTCGATTCAGATTTTTAAAATACCATAGCAATTAAAACTAACATACCACAACTTTAGCAATAGAGTCCAATTTTTTCAAAATGTGGGCATATCCATATTCATTAATATATTCGAGAATGTTAGCTTTATGTCATCCTCCTAAATGTATTTACATTTTGAATTTTAATTTACAAGGTTAGGGTCACTGTCAAACCCTATTTTACTCCAAAATGGCGAGAATTCAGAAAAAACACGAATAATGACATTGTATTAAAATATTCAACAAAAAAGATAATGAAATAAAAAAAAAACAAATTGTTAATTAATAAGTCATAATGAAAATGGTCATAATTTAAAAATACCAAAACGTGCAAGAATAAATACAGCTAATAAGTACTAATTACATGACTAAACTTTTTTTTAAAAAAAAACAATATTAAGTTATCTGTTTTCATTATGTAAAACAATGCAAAACAAAAGAATAGATATCTAATATTTTTATTATTCCTAGTGTTGAACCATATTTGCCATTAAAATATATAATCATATTTTACCCTCGGCTCAAAAGAATAAGGTAAAGATATGTTATTATGCTTTTTAATTAGGAAATCCAAAGTTTCATCTAATCAATATTTAACAAAAATTACAAAATATTTAACAAAGTTTCATCTGATCGAGTTATAGTTCAAATCACTACTTTAAATTATCATCTCCCACTTTCTTATTATCTACTTTAACGTAAGTATCTAAACGGGAATAAAAATATAAAATCAGTTTATATATAATTTGATTTACAATAAGAATACGAAAGATTAGAGTAGTATAATTAATAACTTGATATTAATTATAAAAATGTTTTGAAGTAATGTTTTATTGAAGGGCAAACCGTCAATCAATTTTTAATGGATAATTTGATAAATTAACTTTGAACTTCAAATCTCCTACATCCTGTTGGATAGTAAAAAAAGAGGAATTTTATGATTTTTATGTTAGAAAATACAGTTAAATAATTTTAATTTTAAAAAACTCATAATTTCGTGGTAAATCTATGATATTTACCTTATTTTTTTAAAAAAATAATCGTATTCACTCAAATAAAATTATTTGTCCATACAAAATTTGATTTTTTTTACAGAGCAGAAACTCTAATTGGCATCTCCCTCGACCAGGTAGAATCAGTCTTCTTTAATTGAATTTGTATAATTACATAAAAAATAAAAATAATTAAAAAGAAAAAGAAATACCCATTGAAAACTGAATTTTCAGGCATATGTGATTTTTGTGTTAGTACGGACAAAGTTTTAAGATTTTGATGTTAGAAAATATAGTTAAATGATTCTTAACATTTTTTATTTTGAAAAATGAAGCCTCTATTGTAAAATATAAGCAATATACTACAAGAAATAAAGACAAGAGATATGTGGAGTAGAATGTAGAGATCATCTTATTCAAATGTCTTCATGTCTCATGTTGTCATGTGTATCTTATAATGGTGAATGAACAACCCTATTTATAGATTGAGAAATCACCCCAAAAATCACCATATTAAGTGTCATGATAAATAGATACATTCTTATCCAAAAAGGTTCATAGAACCTAGGGAATATGAACAAGTAGTTCATGTATTAACTCAATGGACAATCCACCCATTCAATAAATTTATAACACTCCCCCTTGGATGTCCATAGATAATGTGCGTCGTTAAAACCTTACTAGGAAAAACCCAGTGGGAAAAAGCCTAGTGAAGGAAAAAGAGTACACACATCTCATTATACGCCTTGAGTGCTGCCTCGTTAAAAACCTTATCAGGAAAACCCAATTGGGACAAAACTGATCTGAGGCCAAAAATATATTTTCTTATCATTAATTGCCTCATATTTATTATTTATATTTGTCCTTTTTGAGCATGGATTTTATGGATTGTGCTAAATAGTGTATTTTATTTGTAGGATTAAATTGGTGGGAAGTTGAAGAAGTTTGGAGCTAAAATGAATTAATTATGAAAGATTGAAGAAGGAAAATCAAGCAGGCAGCTTAATGGATTAAATTGAATATAATAATATATTATATATAGAAGTGAAGTTGAAAGAAGAATTTGAATTGAAGTGTTGCCTGAAGTTGCCACGTGGCACACATGAATACATCTCCTTGTTGAAGTCGACGTAGGAAGAAGTTGTTGAGGCGGTGCACTTCACGTAAGAATCCAATTTCGTTTTGGTTTTGGGTTCCTAATTTGTTTTGGACTCAGTTATTTTATTCAAGGTTTTCTACATCTATAAATAGTCCATAGAAATAATTATTTCAAAAAAGAGACTTACGGAAAAAAAAAACACTTTTTAAGGAAGACACTTTGTAAGGAAAAATTGTCAATACTTTTTAGGGTTCTTTTCTTCTTCTTTTTCTTAGGTATTAGTAGCTAAAGACCCTTGTTCTGGGGCTGCGGCTATGGGTAATTGTTGAACATCGATTGTTTTGAATTAATGTTGGTTATCATTTAAATTACTTTTGTATTCTTGTTTTAGTATTTCATGCTCGATCACCATAGAAATAAATCTATTGTCTATTCTTGGACTCGAGAGATAAAGAGGTAGATAGACCAGAGAATGCAAAGAGCTTGTTCTAACTTTGTTTAGATTCGTGTTCAGGAGTGACGCCCGAACGAACACCTCGCTTGGTTACGAAACAGGATGAAATATAAATGCTCGCCAATTAGGACTGCCTATCCCCGCTCAACGATGTAGTTAGACAGCTAGTTGGAGTAGGCGATTAGAGGTCGAGAGATCATGATCATAAAATCAACCCTGTAAATCAGTAATTTGATAACCTTAGTTAATTCATTACATGAGATGCGATACATGAAACCCTATGCATGTTGCAGCCCTGGAATTGTCCCAATCACTGTAAGTTAATCTTAGTATTTAATTCTTGCATTCTTTTATTTCTTTTGACACTCTTAAATAAATAATCTGACTAGTATAATTTAGTAAATAGTTAATTGACAGTCTCTGTGGGTTCGATATTCCGGTTCTTAAAGAGACACTTATTACTTCTGCGACCACGTACACTTGCGTGTGCAATTGGAAGCAACAAGTTTTTGGCGCCGCTGCCGGGGACTTAGAAATTAACTATTCTTCTAGGTTATACTTTTTATTTTTATTTATTTAAAATTTTCTTTTTTTGTTTTATTAATTAGCTTTTTTTTTTCTAAACAATAAATTTTTTTTTCCCTTTGAATAATTTGGTACTCTTATTGATATGGCTTATTGGGATAAACCATGGTTGGTGAGGAGTATTCTTATAAGTATCCTTGTAATTATTGTAATGGACCCCACTTGGATATCGATTGTCCTATATGTCATATATGTGGTGGTCAATTTGGTCATTGGAATAGTTGTCCTAACTCTTACTCCCCTTCCCCGAACCCCTATTATGATTCTTCTGCTATTTGTGATGTTGGCAGGGGTGATGCAATGGATAATGCAAAACAAGAAGTTTACAATGTGAATTCATTTATGGAATGTGCGGACATGCTGGACAAAGTTAATTTAAAAATCTCAGAACAAATGTTGGAATGCGTGGAAGAGCAATCAAAAATCAGAGAAATGCAAGCTACGCTTGACGATATTAGATTGCAAATTGCAGTCTTAGCTAAAATAGATGAAGATATTGAATCCCAACAAAGAGAAAATCGTGAAGAAGCAGAGATAGTGAGCCAATATTGGATACAAGGACAAATTCAACTTCTAAAGTGTCAAGAGTATATCCGTGATGATCTGACATACATGACAACCCAACTGATAGAAGAAAGGGTTGAGCTCACACAAGAAATAGATCAATTTGGCTCAGATATTCATGACCTGGAGGCTCACTTGAACAAAAAGATTGAGGCGTCTGATGCCCAATCACCAATTTTTGTGGATGATGACCAACTAGTGGAGCAAAAAGAGGAATTCCAATCATTCAACTATACTGTATTCCTTAATGCCGATGTTGAGAAAGAGTACAAAAGTGAGAATGTTGTAAATAATGTTGCTTTGGAGTTGAGGCATCTTGGATCTCATTCAAAACACTTGACTATAGATGAGGAACAAGGCCCCGACATCCTAAAGTTTTCTAATCCACATAGACAAAACGACATTCCTCACATAAGGGCCAAGAAGTGCAAGATGCGACATTTATTACTTGGTTCTTTTATCTTTATACCACCGCCCCTAGAGAGGAGCAGAAAAATTGATGCAAAGTTAGGGGTACAATTCATAAGTTCAAAGTGGAAAGAAAAGTGGTGAACTTAATTAGATCGTGCCGCGACATTAAATTAGGCGCTTATTGGGAGGCAACCCAATTGGTAGTGTAGCTTCTTATTTTATTTTATTTTTAATTTTATAGTGTCATTTTTCTTTTGGTCTTGTCTTTATAGGTTTTGGAGAAGTCTGAGTATCCAAAATTTGGAGCTAAGGAGCACGTTTGAGCTTAAGGGTGGGGTGACGACCCTTGATGAAAATTAAGAGAACATGCTACTAGCTGGCCTAGAGGCCTCAGGGAGTTTTCCTAACCCTTGTTTTAAATTTTATTTGATGCTTTGGGGACATAGCATTTTTTTAAGTGTGGGGTGGAGGAATGAATTCCTAGTTTTTACTGCTTTATCGAGTCTTTTTGTATTTTTAGGTGGGTTCCTCAGCTTTTGTTTTCGGTACTTTTCCTGAGGATAGTCCCTTTGAACCGATAGGGAGTAAATTTTTATTTATTTTTTAGAGAAAAGAAAAGACTATTTTGAGTTGTGTGATACTTGCTATTTAGGCCTAATTTTAAGTAGTACGTTCTTGTGAATGTTTGATTGCTAATGAAATTGCAGACTCTTTGACACTTAGGCTCATGGCTGTGACTTTGTATATAACTTATTTTATTTTGTAGTTTGTTATGACCTTGTCTCTCTTAGAAGTGGAATTGATCCATCTTGATTGATACTTGTGCCATGTGTGGTGAGAATTTGCTTATTCCATGTTTTGCATCTTAGTCTAGAACTTGCCCTGCATGTTATTGAAGCGAAATAAAAAGTGTTGCTCAGTTTAGGAGATGATAATAGGCTTTCTTTGATTTGTCTTGTAAATTTTAGCCTTTTCAGATATTATATCACTAGTTCGCCCTTTTGAGCCTGTAGCCTTTTGTTGGTAGCCATATTTTGCCCTTAACTATTTTGTTGAATCCCTAGTTTTTGCACCTTGCTTCCTTGAGCACTGTAGCATAGACTGATTATAATTGTTATATCTGAAAAAATAAAAGGGGTGGTTGAATGAAAAAAGGTAATCAATGATAGCTACAAAGTGATGAAAAAAGCCCTCTTTGAAAGAATGTGACATGAAAAAGAAAAAAAAAAGGAAAAAAAAAATCTTTGAGAAAAAAATAATATATTATTCAGATTGAATAGCATATTTTGAACCGAAGGAAAATGTAGTTTCAATCTCTATCCAGTGCTCGACGATGGAAATGTACATGTCGAAGGAAATCACATTAGTTTCTATTTTTGATGTGTTTTCTGCAACTTATTTGTGATGGTTTTTTAAAAAACAAAAAAAACTATCTTCATCATTTCAAAGTTTATCATGAACACAATGTCCTTCTCTACATTGGAACATCAATTCATGATGCAAAGTTATCCATTCATGACTTGCATTTTGTGGGTGAACAATCGCACTTCTGGATGGCAAAAAACTGTATCCATTTTCCAAAGTCTTCAAAAATGTCTATGGTATATATATATATATATTTGCACTTTTAATTTATTTTTTTAAAACAAAAATTGGGTTGGGGTCATGGATTGTTGATATGGATCGGGTGGGTAGAGCAAATTTTGATGGGTTGAGATTTGATTTTATCCAATAGAAAGATGTCACGTAATAAATAATAATAATAATAATAAGGAGGAACCCATCGACAGCCCCTTAAAGTTGGCACCAATTTTCATTTAGACATCTCAAGTAGGCTTTGTTCATTTTAAACACCTCAAGTAGAGCCCTGCTATGTCATTTTGACACTTTTTTGACAATCAGCTAAAATTACAAAGTGTGTGTAATACACTTGCGGATGACATGGCATGATGACTAATTAGAAGTTGACATGTGGCATTTGAGTGTAAAAATAATAATTTAAAAATAAATTATAAAAAAGCAACTAATAATTTTCAACAAAAATAAATAAATAAAATTACATATTTTCTACCATCCCACCCCCCACCTTACATCACCCCACCCCATCAGCCCGCCTTTTTGCCTCCCCAACCCTCCCACCATTTTTTGGTTCTTCAAAATAAAAATTCATTAGATTTTAGTTCTTCTTTTTTTCCTTGTTGTTGTAAATTTGATTTTGAGAACCATTTTTACCGATAATGAGGTGAAGTTCTGACAAATATAACATTCTTCTTCTATTTTTTTGGAAAAAAAATGTGTGTTTTGTTCTAATAAATGTTTTCAAAATTAGTGTGATGATTTTTTAAAATTTTGTTTTTATAAATGTTTTCAAAATTAGTGTGATAGTTTTTTAATTTTATTTTTCATATTTTGTAAGGTTTTTCATCATGATTTTTCATGGTGGAAGGTGGAATAAGTGGTAGGGATGAAGAGTGAAGAAGAAGAAGGAAAAAAATAAAAAAAAATTCCAAAAAACACTCCCCACGCACTCAAAATTGGTGCAGCACACATAATATGTCAAGTCAGCAGAAAGTGTCAAAATGACACAGCGGGACTCAACATAAGGTGTCTAAAATGAACAAAGCCTAGTTAAGGTGTCTAAGTGAAAATTGGTGCCAACTTTAGGGGGTCACCGATGGGTTCAGCCTAATAATAATTATACAAGAAAAAAAATGTTAGTTTTAAGGGTAAAAATGGACCCAAAAGGTGGATTGAGGGGTGTTTTAAGCCAAATAAGTGGATGAGGGGTATAATTGAACCTTTTCGAATAGTCCAAGGGTATTTTTGGCCCTTTTCCGTTCATTCAATATGAAAAGAACTATAAATTGTAATTTTTTTCATATCAATGTAATAAAAAAATACATTTTTAAATATTGATCAAAATTCATATCATTTGATTCTAAAAAAGGAAATTATAACAATTAAAAAGGAACGGAGGAAGTAATAAGTTTTGCATGAAAAAGAAACGAAATCATCATCTCCACAAATATTGGACATGAAATTTTATAAAAAAGACTAGCTAGTAAATATTCCTTGGTTGACTACCTCGAACGAGGAACTGAATTGTGTACAGAAGAGTAGTCGTTCACACGTACCAAACATCATTTCAAGTTAACTGTTCTCTCCTTTTTTTTCAATTGTGTTTTTGATACTACACTATTTCTTTTTCTCATTATTGTACAGATTTCAGAAGATTAGTTATGTAAAGTAAATTAACTAAACTAAGGATCTTAACTCTAATTAAAGTAATATCATGCAAAGTTGCGACTTTTGGCTCCTTTCCATTTCCTATTAGCTCATTTTAAAATTAGTGATGTAAAGTAAATTAACTAAACTAAGGATCTTAATTCTAATTAAAGTTATAGACATTTTTATATGTTTCTCCCAAAAAAATTGGCAATCCACGATTCTAGCAATTTAGTTCAGAATGCATTGAGAGGAAAAAGTTATCATCTTAGGTCCTCTATATATATATATAATCTGCGAAGATATACAACACTGTATCTTAAAGAACATTCAATATGGAAGAAACATAGGTATGAGACAGTAAGAGGCAATCTAATGCCATTATTAGTGAACCAAATTTTAGATCATCTTCGACTATATCTAGGATGCCTTATATGAGAACTATCTGAATTGGGGGTATTCCCATAGGAGTTGATAGGAACTGTGTAAAGATCTGATAATTCATCCTGATCATTCTCTTCGTGTCCATGTTGATTAGACCAAGAGACTCCAGTTACCTTCCTCAAACCTTCGAGTTCAATAGCCACTTCCTTCGTTGTAGGCCTATCTTCTCCGTGCAATTGAAGACAGCTCTTCACCAGCTCAGCCATCTGTTGAAGTTGTTCAAGATTCCCTTCTTATTAATAAAATGCAAAGACTTGGGGTCAATCATGGCTAGGTTCACCACTGGTTCAGAAGAGTCAAGAAGGACGACTTTGACTCCTCTCTGGATAAGAGTTAAGATTCTGCGAACTAAATTACAGACGAGTCTTCCAAATCTGTCATATTGCACAAAGCCAGATTTTAATTAATAAGTTCTGCATGAAAAAAAAAAACACAAAATCATCATCTCCACAAATATAGGACATAAAATTTTAAGAAAAAGACTAGTTAGCTAGTAAATATTCCTTGGTTGACTGACTTGTGTATGTACAGAAGAATAGTCATTTACACGTACCAAGCATCATTTCAAGTTAGCGGTTCTAGCTAGGCCTAGACAATTTATAGTATTTAATCAGAAATATTAGCTTACGAGTTTCTCTAAAGCATAGGCGGATTTGTAGCAACCACAACTCGTATTACCAATTATCTAGAATCCTCACAAAGCAGATAAAGATATCCTCTAGAAGATGCATAGCTAGTGTACTTTCTGCATTAAACCCTAGCCGTCATATATTATTGTGGAAAAATATATATATTCCAACACCTATAATGATATAATTATATGTTATTGATATGGTTTAGAAGGATGATTAGATAATAGGCTAATGAACTAATTAGCACTCATTACGGTCAATTCAGTTCATTTGACAGGTTGATCTCACCTAGCTATTTCCAACACAATTGATACGGCTAACCATTTGAAAGGTCAATGGAAACGACACATAACTGATAGTAATTTGTCACTGCAATTACGTTATTCATTTTTTGTCCAATTGTGTGATTCTGATATTTTACTACTATTTCTTTTTCTCATTATTGTTCAGATTTCCAAAGATTACGTGGAAACCTCCTTGCTCAAGGGAGAAGAAAACCACGACCTGCCACACAGGATTTCTCAACAACTTTCACTATCTTCAAGCAATTTATGACTAGACTCCAATAATCACAAAAAGGATTAAATAATCCTACAACTTGTAACACCTCTATTACAATACAAACTAAGTAATAACTAATAACTCTACTGCCCACTATATTTACTTTCATATTAATAAAAAAAAGAAGCAAAGACTTGGGGGGACCAGGTTCACCACTGAGTTCAGAAGAGTCAAGAGGGACGACGTTGACTAAATTAAACACGAGTCTTGTAAATCTGTCATATTGCACAAACAAAGCCAAATTTTAAATAATAAGTTTTGCGTGAGAACGAAGCTAAATCATCATTTCCATAACCAAACATGAGAAAATAAGTCAGAAATCACTTGTTTTCCATAAAAAAACATTTTCCTTCATACCAAACACACCCAAGATCTTAGAAAAAAGGCAAGCTAGTAATATTCTGTTGGTTTTTACATATTAATATTAATAAAATGCATGCATCCTTGGCATGGTCATTATATCCGTTAGTGGGCAGATCCTTGCCTGAGTGTTAAGTGGCATATTGGATGTATTAGGAAGTTACTATACTTTCTTATGGTGCATTTCCTCCTTTAGTCAGTGAGGATTAATTGCCCTCATTCATTTGGTACAAACGTTGCTGTGAACGTTGGATTTTTAGACGTTGAGCAACTCTTCATTTTGCACGTTAGTGGCATTGGATGCCCTTACATTATTTCACTCTTTATTCTCTATTATTCTTTGTAACCTATGTAACCTCCAAGCCATTTATCTTCACTATTTACTACCCCATTTTCTTGCTAGGAAGACTTTCTCAACTATAAATAGTGATGGTCTTCATTTGGTTTGTATACACACAAGAAAATATAGAGTGCATAAAGTTTGTCAAAAAGAGAGTTCTTATTAGTTGAAGGGAGGTGTTCTTTTTGTGGAGTTTTGGACTTAACTCTTGTCTAGAGTTTGTTGAGTTACATTTTGTGATTAGGTTGTTGTATCCTGGAGGGGACAAGTCAAGAAGGTCTACTGCTGGACCGGTGAAAACATTTGCTGCAATGGACTTGAATCTCCTTAAAGAGAGCGAGATATCCGCGCCTAAGCCAGAAGAGATCTTTTATTTCTTCATTTTATTTTCAATTGTAATATTGTAATCTTGTAATTTTCACAACATATTCTTTGGTTGACTACCTCGAAAGAGGACTGACTTGTGTACAGAAGAATAGTCGTTAACACGTACCAAACATCATTTCAAGTTAGCGGTTCTAGCTAGGCCTAGACAATTTGTAGTATTTAACCAAACATATTAGCTTACGAGTTTCTCTTAAGTACAGGCTGATTTGTAGCAACCACAACTCGTATCATCAATTATCGAGAATCCTCACAAAACAAATATCCGCTAGGAGATGCATAGCTAGTGTACTTTCTGCATTAAACCCTAGCCGTCATATATTATTGTGGAAAAATATATATATTCCAATACCTATAATAATATAATTATATGTTATTGATATGGTTTAGAAGGATGATTAGATAATAGGCTAATGAACTAATTAGCACTCATTATGGTCAATTCAGTTCATTCGAGCTTAGCACACACGGATTTTGAAATTTGACAGGTTGATCTCACCTAGAGATTTCCAACACAATTGATACGGCTAACCATTTGAAAGATCAATGATAACGACACATAACTGATAGTAATTTGTCACTACAAATACGTTCTTCATTTTTTTTCCAGTTGTGTTTCTGATATTTTACTATTATTTCTTTTTCTTATTATTGTTCAGATCTAAGAAGATGCCATGAGAGGTTAAAATCATTTGCATGTTGAAAATGAAATTTAAAAATGACAAGGGGACTACATAGCACCACCTATTTTCAAATTAATATCATCCAAAGTTGCAAGTCAATATTTCAAAAAGTCACCAAGTAAATTCATTAAACTTTGTTTTATATCAATAAAATCATTCAACTTGTACCTTTATATCAATAAAATTATTCAACTAAATTTATCATTAAAGAAAATAATATAGCAAAATAAATTATTTAGTTTTTTGGCAATATAATACTCATGAGTAGTATTTAAAGTAAATAACCTGTTTTTTTTTTTTTTTTGCGTACAATGAAATATAGTGAATTCATTCACTCTAATGGATGTATTAATATATATAACTTTGATGGATTAGTCATGGTAGGTTGTATCCGTTCACTTAAATTCAATGTATCAATGCATAAATTCAATATAAGTTGTATGTGCTCGCTTAACAGGCTTTATTTTTTTCATACAATGAAATACAGTGAAGATACATACAAAGAAAAAGAAGAGTTTGATCTATACAACACACAATCATCCATCATAAAAAATATATACAACATATATACACTTGTATGTCACTGTATTTCAGTGTATCACACTCATATTTGTTGAGATTCAAGTGTGATACACTTAAATACAGTGATACATTTTGACAACTTTAATTGTTCATCTTCAACCTTAAATTTTTCTTCGAAAAACCACCAAATTCATCTCAAATCTTCACTAAAATTTCTCAAATTCGAGATATGAACTATTCGTGATATACCCATCTTTTAAAACAACACCCATTTAAAATCAATAATAATTTCAAATTTGAAAAGTAGCGAGATACACAATACATTGATACAAAGTGAATAACAAGGAATAGATACACTTTGATACATTGATACAAATGTGTAATCAATGTCAAATACAAACAAATACATCTGATACAATAACTGTGAAATAAATACACTCAAATACATCAATACATTGCAGATACATGTATATTAATACACGAATAGAATATATATATATTTGTGTTTGATTCCTTGAAAAAGTCCCTAAATTTGCACCAAAAATTCCTAAAATTCGAGATATGAACTCCTCATAATATATCCAATCTTTCAAAACTTCACCTATTAATTTTAGTAAAAAATTCATGAATTCGTAATTTGAAATTAAGCTTCAAAACTTTCTCTCATGAATGACAATGAAGTTTCATAAATCATCTCTAGCCAATGGTGGCGATGCTTTATCGGAGAAAAGGAGAGGAAGCGCAGCGCCATTAAATTTAAATTTAAAAAGAATTTGAAAGAATCGTCCATGGAATAAAAGAAGAAGAAAAATAATCATCCATGAAAGATGGAAGAATGTGCTCATTTGAGGTTATACACTAATTTGGAGAGAGAAAAGAGGAAAGATAGATAATAGATAATAGATAAATAAAATGTCTAGAATTAAGCCTAGAAATACACAAATTAAAAGATACACTTTTAAATTAGAAAATAGTTATTTAATATATATTATAGCTACGAATTATAATTTTATGAAACTATAATTATTATATATAATAAATACATAGAGTTTTTCCTTTTTTTATTGCCTGTACATTACGTAAGAAGCTCATTTATATTTTTATCTCTTTCCCTCCAATATTTTTGTTTCCTTCCATAATTACTTGCCCTTGCAAAATTTGAAAATTTCTAGAGAATAGAACTTAGTTCACAATTTCTCATTTCGCTCAACCCATTTGCCATTGTCATCTCACTCTCCTCCCCTCCTTCAGCCCATTGATGTTCAAGGATTATTTGCAGAGTTTCTCGCGATATTATCAAGGTTTTAATTAGCTTCTTCTCTCTCCTTCTTAGTGCCAAAGTTCTGTTGCTAATATTGATTTGTGATGTTACTTTCTGTGGAGAAGGAGTAGATCTGGGGAACTGCTTGAATTTGCGTCTTCTATGAGAAAATTCTGCACTGTGAAATCAGATTTGAATGTCGATCATTACGGCTTTGATTGCCATGAATGATTTGTTTTGCAGTAACAAATTCATTTGATTAAATTTCCAATAGCTAAATTCATCTGAACCTGCAGTAAACTCTGGATTGTTCTGGTAGATCCAGATACAAACCTACATCTCAAGGTCAACAATCAATTCAATCCCTCTTTGTTGTGAGAATTCCTTTTATCTGTACAATTGCCAAACGAGATTCAATTTTGTTAGTGCTGTTTATTTTATCCTACACTGTATCAATTGTTGAACACTGATTCCTCTCTTCAACGTGCTTATAATGTGACATTCTTGCTTCTTATAGAGTGTGTTTGATGAATGCAGGCGCTTATCGGAAGTTTTTCATTGAGGCCAATAAGGAAGTTGCTCAAATCAATATTGGTACGTTTGCTTGCATTTCACAGATCAATATGTGTTAGAGTGGAAAACCTAACCCCCAATGTGGAGGTAAAGAATATTATATATTGACCAATATTACATAAGTATTACATAAGTGGTACACAAGAATAAGTAAATTACAATATGGGTACAGAATGAATTAAGTAACTCTAATACCCCCCTTCAAGCGAAACGGTGGCGGACGAAGACCAAGCATTGCGCGGAAATATTCAAACTGAGGCCTAGGAAGACTTTTGGTGAAAATGTCAGCCACCTGAAGTGTGGTCGGGACAAATTTAGTGTAGAGTTTACCAGACGACACAAGTTCCCGAATGAAGTGATAGTCCAGATCAATGTGTTTTGCCCTCTTATGAGACACAGGATTCTGTGTGAGAAAGAGCGCACTCCGATTGTCACATAACAGCGTGGGGCGATCAAGAGGCAAGGCATGGAGCTCCCGAAGCAAGTGAGTTATCCAGACAATTTCAGCCGCAGTATTTGCCATGGCTCGATACTCCGATTCACAACTGGAGCGGGAGACAGTTGGTTGTTTCTTGGCACTCCAGGATACTAAGTTTCCACCAAGGAAAATAGAGTAGCCATAAGTAGATCGGCGAGTTTCGAGACATCTGGCCCAATCAGCATCCGAGTATCCAAGAATGGAAACATCATGCGGCTTGGTGAACAATAGACCATAAGCAAGTGTGCCTTTGACATACCGAAGTATTCGCTTGACACATTGGAAATGAAAAACAGTCGGTGTCTGTAAGAACTGACTGACCTGATTCACTGCATATGAAAGATCCGGACGAGTAATTGTGAGGTACTGCAATGCACCTACTAGAGACCGATAATGTGTTGGATCTTGAAAGGGATCACCAGCAGTGATGAAGGACTCATGAGGAGCTAAGGGAGTGTGCACAGGCTTAGAATCAAGTAAGGCAGCACGTTCAAGGATATCACGAGCATACTTGGATTGGCTGAGAAATAACCCATTATCAGTGTAGGTCACTTCAAGACCAAGAAAGTAATTTAGAGCTCCAAGATCTTTAATTGCAAATTCCTGGTTGAGACGAGAGATAAACGCAACCATGATGTCAGTTCGGTTTCCAGTTAGGATTAAATCATCAACATAGACGAGCAGGTACATAATGCAGGAGGAACGTTTGAAAACAAACAGAGATGTATCAGATCGACTGCACGTAAAACCATTGTTGAGAAGGAAGGAACTTAAGCGCTGAAACCAAGCACGCGGAGCCTGCTTGAGGCCGTACAATGCTTTGTTCAAGCGACACACATGATCAGGAAACCGAGAGTCTGCAAAGCCAGGTGGTTGTTCCATATGAACAACTTCATTTAGATGACCATGCAAGAAGGCATTTTTGACATCAAGCTGATGAAGCTTCCAATTGTTAATGACGGCAAGAGATAAGACAATTCGTACCGTAGAAGCCTTAACCACCGGACTGAAAGTGTGGGAATAATCTAAGCCAGGGATTTGAGTGAAGCCTTGAGCCACCAGTCGCGCTTTGAAACGTTCAACAGACCCGTCTGAGTTGTACTTAGTGCGAAAAACCCATTTGGAACCAACAACATTACTGGATTTTGGACGAGGCACCAAGGTCCACGTAGCATTTTGAGTTAGAGCTGACATCTCCTCATGCATTGCAGCCATCCACTGTGGGTTCTTAGCAGCCGACTTGAACCCTTTTGGTTCAGAAGAAGCAAATAAAGCGGTAAAGAGGCGATGAGTTTCAAGATGAGCTAAGTTGGCTTGATGACGAGTGGAAGGTTTAAAAATGCCCGCCTTGGACCGAGTTACCATGGGGTGAACTGCTGGAGTGATCACTGATGCAGGAAGCTGAGGTGGAGCCAAAGAATCACCCAAATCGGCAGACATAGGCGGCGGAGATGAGGCAGCAGGTAGTTGCGAGGGAATGCCGACCCGAGACGGTGTGGAAGGAACAATGACTGGCGGCACTGCAGTGGGTGAAACATCAGACGGAGCAGCATGTAATGGTTCGAATACTGCTGGGGTATCACTGTGAAAGCCATCCAAACAAGGAGGACACAGAGAAGGCAAAGGCGGTGAGGCTGGCGGAGACGAAGGACCAATGACCGCGGATGATTCTGCCGGCATGGAAAAGGACTCCAAAAAGGTTGAGAGTTGCAAGGAGTTTAAGTCCTTTGATGAAGTAACGCCCGAAAAGGGTAAAGAGTGTTCATCAAAGCGAGCATGGCGAGTGACATAGATGCGAGACGTTGCCGGATCAAGACACCGATAACCTTTGTATTGAGAGCAATAACCAATAAAGATGCACGGAAGACTTCTTGGAGATAACTTGTGATTTGTATAGTCCCGAAGATATGGAAATACTCGGCAGCCATAGACCTTGAAGGTATGATAATTGGGCTTCTCAGAAAACAAGAGTTCAAAAGGAGACTTGTTGTTCAAAACCTTTGAAGGTAGACGATTGATGATGTAAACAGCAGAGCTGAACGCATCTACCCAATAAGAGGTAGGAGCATTTGCATTAAAAAGCATGGCCAAACCAGTTTCCACGATATGACGGTGTTTTCTCTCAACTCTGCCATTTTGCTGGGGCGTATACGGACAAGATAACCTGTGAAAGGTGCCATTTTCGTCAAATAGTCGACGAACTGTGTGATTAACAAACTCTGTGCCTCCATCACTTTGAAAAACCTTAATTTTTCGAGAGAACTGAGTTTGCACAAACTTCATGAAAACAGACAAAACAGCGGCAAATCCAGACTTGGTTTGGAGAGGATAAAACCAAGTGAAGCGAGAGTAATCATCAACAAAGGCCACATAATACCTATAGTTATCAGTAGATGTAATAGGCGCAGGGCCCCACAAATCACAATGTATCAAGTCCAAAGGATGCAAAGATCGTTTATTATTTAAAACAAATGACAAACGGTGTCCTTTAGAGAGTTGACAAGAAGAGCAAATAACCGGTTTGGGTAAAATGGAAGTAACAGACAAACAACCTAACTTATGCAAAAGTAAAACAGTATCAAAGGCAACATGCCCTAACCGACTATGCCAAAGTTCATAAGATGCCTTCAAACTTGAATTTGTAGTAGCCGCCAAAGCTTGATGCTCATTATGCAAAACATATAGCCCATTCTCACATTTGCCTCGAGTTAGAACCTGTTTCGTTTTTCTGTCCTGAATCTGAAAAAACGATTGAGAGAACAGAACATCCACCGGATTATCATGAGTTAGTTTACTAATGGACAAAAGATTCTTGGCAAGATGTGGAACAACCAGAACATCACGCAGGTGCAGATTATTAGAAACAGTAGATGAACCCGTATGAGTGATAGGAAGAGAAGTACCATTTCCAAATGTCACGTTAGCATTGCCGGAGTATGGAGAAGCATGAGGAACACTTGGTGAAGACGAAGTCATGTGATCAGTGGCCCCGGAATCAACATACCAATCAGGGGCAGAAGTAGTGACATGACATTGGGCATTAAACGCTTGAGCCAAGTTGGCGTCATGGGAGGCAGCTTGAGTGGCAAAGGTAGCAAGATTAGGACAAGCACTTGCATAGTGGCCATCTGTACGACATAATTGGCAGTGAGGTGGCCTGCGGCCACGACCGCGAGCACTTGAACCACCGCCTCTGTTAGAGCGACCACGGCCACCGACGGGAGGGGACTGCCGATGCGACTGGGCAGTGAAGGCAGCAGGCGGTGAGGATGATGCACCATGAAGGGACTTGAGAAAAAGTTCATGACTCTCAGCCTGTGAGAGTAAGTCGCGAAAGGTAGGCGCCGGTTTGGTGGCACGAATGGCAGTTGAGAAAGTCTCAAAGGAGGCTCCTAAGCCGCATAAAAACCAATGAAGTTTATCGATATCATCAACAGGCTGCCCAATGGCAGCCAACTGATCACAAATGGATTTAAATTTGCGGCCAAAGTCAGCAATAGATAAGGAACCTTTGACCAATTGACGAAGTTGATCGCGCAGATTATGAACGCGTTCAACGGAAGAATTGCTATAGGAAGATTCAAGCGCAACCCAGATTTGGCGGGCTGTTGTTAGACCCAAAATTTCAGAGACCGCCTCTTCCGTGAGTGAAGAATTAAGGATGATGACAGCCCGTTGATCAGAAGCAAGCCAGGCAGCATAAAGAGGATTCAAAACCTCTTTGCCATCCGTAAGAAGGAACGATGGAGGAGCTATGGAGGAGCCATCAACATGATCCAATAAGCGTTGATAAGAAAGTAGGGGCAGCATCTGATTTTTCCAATAGAGATAATTGGTGGAGGAGAGCTTAATCGTGAGCATGTGCAAAACAGTGGCAATAGGAAGGGTGGCGTCGCTGGTGGAGGAGGCATCCATGATCAAGTGGGACGGGAGAGAGGAGAAGCGAAGGAAGAAGAAGAAGAGGAGAGGAGGCGGCTGCTGGAGAGAGGAGGCGGCGGCGGAAGAGAGGAGAAATAGGATAGATTAGGCTGATACCATGTTAGAGTGGAAAACCTAACCCCCAATGTGGAGGTAAAGAATATTATATATTGACCAATATTACATAAGTATTACGTAAGTGGTACACAAGAATAAGTAAATTACAATATGGGTACAGAATGAATTAAGTAACTCTAATAATATGCATAATGAGTTTAAACTCAAGGAGCACCTAGAAGATTTTTAATCCTTTATGGGTGTGTTTGGTAGAGATAAACTCATCCTAAGTTATCCCACGATTTTATCCCAACTAAACATGGGATAAACTCATCCTAAAATTAATTCTGGATTAGTTATCCCTTATCCCTCGTACCAAACGAGCCCTAACTGTTAGAGCTTGTGACTTTGAGTGGAAATTTAATTAGATTTATCGACAACCGAAAATGGATGCTAACTGTTAGAGCTTGTGACTTTGAGTGGCAATTTAATTAGATTTATCGACAACCGAAAATGGATGCTAAAGGTGGAACCTAAGCCATTTTGTGAATGCATTTTCAGCCATTGTAATTGGCTGACCAATTGCCGTTAAAGCCTGTAACTTTAGCAGCAATGAAAACTAGATATAGCCAAGAAGGAAATCTAGATAAAACAAGAAGAAAATCTATGCCAAAAGACTACAATGAATATGGGGTGACTGGGAGCGTAAATCATGCTAACTTAATGACATCCAAAGAACCTGATTTGAAATTTTAGGTACTGGTTTCCAAATCCTTAAGATGTTATGAGTTGCGTTAAGTCATCTTTGTTGGGTTCGGACTTTGGTATTATGAGAGGGGAAACCGAACAATGAAATAAGCAATGATTTCTCTGTTTACGTTGCAGTTTTTATCAATAATAGGCAAGTTTGGCTTGAAATAAAATTTATGTACTGTTTGTTTCAAATGATTTGACTCTTGAAATTTTATTGTTTATATGCAATGTGCAACAAAAAAAACACTTATCATCATAATGTCCTGTACATATAATCTGCGAAGATCTCCAATACTAAATTGAGAGGAAAATGGAATGCAACTTACATTAGAACATTCGATATGGAAGAAACATAGGTATGGGACAGTAAGATGTAGGCCTATCTTCTCCATGCGGCCGAAGGCAGTTCTTCACCACCGTTTTGTTGAATCAGCTTTCTTTTCTTGATGCAAAAATAGAGCAAAGTTATCACAACCACTAGGGAGATTAACCCAACTCCAGTACCTGTGTAAGTAGTACAGATTATCTTTTATTGTCTATTTCAACTAAGCTCATCAAAAGTTCAGGATTGTACACTTCCATTTTATGGTTGAATGTACATGCTAACGAATTGGTGTTCCTAGAGGCTGTTTCAAACATATGAAAAGCAAGTTCTATATTATTCAAACATAGTCTGGATTTCTGTAAAAAATAAAATTGAGATGTTCTTGGTCATAGATCATAATAATCAGATTGGTCATAGATCATAATAATCAGATATACGAAATATTGGAGTTTTCCCATATTCGTAATAAAAAATACATAAGAACATGGGAAAACATAAGTACTGATTTATTATTTATGTGGTACGGATTTGATGTACTATTATATAAGAGAAAAATGTAATATTCAAATTTTGGTTAAATAAAGAAATAAGTGGGCAAAAAAATAGTTTGAAATAGACTTCCGAGCTTCCCATACATTTCTATCTGAGAAATTATTATTTCCTCTATCATAGTTTTATGTGATATTTTTTTTGTCTATGAAAGAATGTCATCCTTATATAATTAGAAATAATTGAACTTTAAATTTTGATTCGTTTATTAAACTGAGTCTCAACATAGGTGACAAATTGTTGTATGATTTTAGGAACTTCACTTTTGTTTCTAAAAAAGAACACCCATGTATATAGTGAAACGTGATCAATAAACAAGATTAGATATCGATATCTCAATCTAGATAAAATTGGTGCAGGACCCCATACATCATTGTGAATCAAATCAAAAGTAGAGTTGTATGAAGTAGTTCTACAAGAAAATGACAGTTTATGGCTTTTGGATTAAGCACAATTTTCACAAGGCAATTTTGATGAAAAAACTCATGATTTCTTATTCAAATGAAGACAATATTGTAGCATGGAAGAAACTTTTTGAGCATGTGGATGCCCAAGATGATCATGCCACAAGTACCACAATTTATTTGAGTTAATGATGTCTTCTTTAGTGGCAGACAGATAACATGCATGGTGAGGTGTTTCAGACATGGACAACTGGAACATTCTCCCAACTTTACGACTCTTGGCGATCACCTTCCCTGTCTCCAGATTCTAAACAACACAACCAAGACGTGAGAAAACAACAAGGCAATTTTGTTCCACCAATTTTCCAACCGAAATAAGATTAACAGTGAGTTTAGGGACAAAAAGGACATTAGTGAAGCAAGATGATTTTCCAATCTTAGAGGTAGGTAATGTATCACCATTGGCTATGAAAACAATGATTTTCCGATGGAGTTGATAAAGAGTGTAAATTATGGATATCTCCTGTCATATGGTTAGAAGCAGCCGAATCTATATGCCAAACTTTTGAAATCTTATTTAAATTCTTACCAGGATAGGCAACAGTGAGAGCACTAGAAATAGCCCCGGGGAGAGCAGCTGCAACTAAATCTTGTATCATCTTTTGAAGTGCTTTCGGATCCAAAGAAAATGGTGGTGTGATATCTGCTTGACTCACATAAGCTTCAGACGCTTGATAAGCTTTGTGCTTGGTTTGATGCGTGTTTGGGCGTCGATTGCACTCCAAAATTATATGGCCAGGCTTCTTACAATAATTGCATATGTATCTTTTCTTGCAATGTGACGCAATATGGTCATACACTTTGCACTCAAAGCATTGTGGTCCAGACTTTTGAAATGAGCTCTGAGTATATGATTTATGGGTACCTTTTGATGTATTCATAGCCGCGTCAATTGTGTAGGACGAATCCATGGATGCCAGAGTATTGATGCGCGTCTCCTCATGAATGAGTTCTCCAAAAATTACATCGATGTCTGGAAGAGTTTCTCTGTTAAGAATGTTAGCTCTAATAGGCTCAAAATTAGGTCTCAATTTCATGAGAAGTTGGACAACTCGAGTCTTCTTCCTCTCCAACATAACTTCTTTGAAGCATCCAAAGCTTTGGTCTTGTTCTGACTAGATTGTCATAAGTCTCGAATAATAACTCTGAATGTCTTTATCTCCCTGCTTATATTCCGAAAGAGTATGTTCTAACTCAAAATCACGAGCATGATTACATTGAGAATATACCTTTTTGAGATGCTTTCACATCTCTGTTGCCAAGTTGAACGGATGTAGACTGAGTGCAACATTTGCATGCACAGAATTGAGGATCCACGAAATGACACAAGCATTGTTAGCGTGCCAAACTTGTTTTTCCTTGTCTTCATTTGGCAGTTGTTGATCCATCCAAGATTCCAAACAAGCTTTTCCCTTGAACAAAGATCTGGAAATGAAAGTCCCACATCGGATAATTTTTTTCATCAAATTTGGTAGACAAAATGTCGTGAGAATGTGACTCCATTAGAAAGACAAGAGATATCTGATGATAGAAATCAAACAGCAATAAAGAGCAAACAGTAACGTAGTTTCTGGAAAAAAAATTAGTCTCTTGATACCATGATAACAATTGATAAATCAGGAGAGATGAAAAATATTTTGTATTTCTATACTTCACAATTGATAAACTATCCACTATTTATATACAAAGATCCATAAATACAAGCATGATTCTAGCACAATATCAATGGTATGATTCTGCATAGTTAAAGTAGAATATTGTCTAGGATCTTTTCGAATCACATGAGATATTTGGAATCATATCTGATATGGTCAACAACTTAGACTCATAATTGAGGATGAGAAACACAGAAACTGCCTTTGAATACAATTCACGATGCCCTTTGATAGTGATGCGATGTTCTATTTAACGATACCCTCAATGTGAATCCCAAATTATCCTTTGTGAAGGCCTGGTCTTGTTGCTTGTATTGGGCCTACTTGACCCAATATCTATTCGTGTGATATATTTGTTAGTATCGTTATTGGGCTGGGGCTGATTCATAACAACGAACTCATCCTGAAATTAATTCTGGATTAGTTATCCCTTATCCCTCGTACGGTCATACCAAACGACCCCTAACTGTTAAAGCTTGTGACTTTGAGTGGCAATTTAATTGGATTCTAAAGGTGAAACCTAAGTAATTTTATGAAAGCATTTTTAGTCATTTTAATTGGTTAAACAATTGCCGTTAAAGCCTGTAACTTTAGCAGCAATGAAAACTAGATGTAACCAATAAGGAAATCTAGGTAAAACAAGAAGAAAATCTATGCCAAACAACTACAGTGAATATGGAATGACTGGGAGTGTTAATCATGCTAACATAATGACATCCAAAGAACCTGATTTGAAATTTTAGGTACTGATTTCCAAATCCTTAAGATGTTATGAGTTGCGTTAAGTCATCTTTGTTGGGTTCGGACTTTGATATTATGAGAGGGGAAACTGAACAATGAAATAAGCAATGATTTCTCTGTTTACCTTGCAGTTTTTATCAATAATAGGCAAGTTGGGCTTGAAATAAAATTTATGCACGGTTTGTTTCAAATGATTTGACTCTTGAAATTTTATTGTTTATATGCAATGTTACACTTATCATCATAATGTCCTCTAGGCTCTATATATAATCTGCGAAGATCTCCAATACTAAATTGAGAGGAAAAAGGAAAGCAACTTACATTAGAACATCCAATATGGAAGAAACATAGGTATGGGACAGTAAGAGGCAATCTAATGCCATTATTAGTGGAACAGATTTTCGATCAACTTGGACTGTATGTAGGATGCATTATATGAGAACTATCTGTATTGGGGGTATTTCCATAGGAGTTAATTGGAACTGTGTAAAGATCTGATATTTCCTCCTGTTCATGTTGACTAGACGAAGAGATTCCAGTTATCTTCCTCAAACCTTCAAGTTCAATAGCCACTTCCTTCATTGTAGGCCTATCTTCTCCATGCGGCCGAAGGCAGTTCTTCACCACCGTTTTGTCGAATCAGTTTTCTTTTCTTGATGCAAAAATAGAGCAAAGTTATCACAATCACTAGGGAGATTAACCCAACTCCCGTACCTGTGTAAGTAGTAGAGTTGAACTTTTATTGTCTATTTCAACTAAGCTAAATCAAAAGTTCCGGATTTTACACTTTCATTTTACTGTTGAATGTACATGCTAACGAATTGGTGTTCCTAGAGACTGTTTCAAACGTATGAAAAGCAAGTTCTATTTTATTCAAACATAGTCCAGATTTCCGTAAAAAATAAAAATGAGATGTTCTTGGTCATAGATCATAGTAATCATATATACGAAATATTGGAGTTTCCCATATTCGTAATAAAAAATACATAAGAACATTGGAAAACAGAAGTACTGATTTACTACTTATGTGGTGCGGATATGATGTACTGTTATATAAGAGAAAAATGTAATATTCAAATTTTGGTTAAATAAAGAAATAAGTGTGCAAAAAAATAGTTTGGAATAGAATTCCGAGCTTCCCGTACATTTCTATCTGAGAAATTATTATTTCCTCTATCACAGTTTTATGTGATATTTCTGTTGTCTATGAAAGAATGTCATCCTTATATAATTCAGCCCCTCCCAGTGTAATGTTATTTGCAGCGTTTCTCGCGATATCATCAAGGTTTTAGTTTCTTCTTAGTGCCAAAGTTTTGTTGCCAATATTGATTTGTGATGTTACTTTCTCTGGAGAAGGAGTAGATCAAGGAGTAGATCTGGGGAACTGCTTGAATTTGTGTCTTCTATGATAAAATTGTGCACTGTGAAATCAGTTGCTGTTCTAATAGTTGTTTACTTGAACTGTTTACCTCTTCACTCAATGCATTCTGAAATAAGTGAATCTGTGATTATGTTTGTGAAAGATTTTACATTCAGATTTGAATGTCGATCGATTACGGCTTTGATTGCCGTGATGGTCAGACTAGCATGATGTGAACTTTAACCATTCAATATTTTAGTGAATGATGTGTTTTCGCAGTAACAAAATTCATCTGATTAAATTTCCAATAGCTAAATTCATCTGAATCTGCGGCAAACTCTAGATTGTTCTGGTAGATCCAGATTCAAACCTACATCTCAAGATCAACAATCAATTAAATCTCTCTTTGTTGTGAGAATTCCTTTTATCTGTACAAGTGCCAAACGAGATTCAATTGTTGCTCCTCTTTTTAGTGCTGTTTATTTTATCCTACACTATATCAATTGTTGAACACTGATTCCTCTCTTCAATGTGTTTATAATGCGATATTCTTCCTTCTTATGGAGTGTGTTTGATGAATGCAGGCGCTTATCGGAAGTTTTCATTGACGCCAATAAGGAAGTTGCTCAAGTCAGTATTGGTACGTTTGCTTGCATTTCACAAATCAATATGCATAATGAGTTTACAATCAACGAGAACCTAGAAGATTTTTAATCCTATATGGGTGTGTTTGGTAGATATAAACTCATCCTAAGTTATCTCGCGATTTTATCCCAACTAAACATGGGATAAACTCATCCTGAAATTAATCCTGGATTAGTTATCCCATATCCCTCGTACTAAACGAGCCCTAACTGTTAAGCTTGTGACTTTGAGTGGCAATTTAATTGGATTTCTCTACAACCGCAAATGGATGCTAAAGGTGAAACCTAAGCCATTTTGTGAATGCATTTTTAGCCATTGTAATTGGCTAACCAATTGCCGTTAAAGCATGTAACTTTAGCAGCAATGCAAACTAGATATAATCAAGAAGGAAATCCTGGTAAAACAAGAAGAAAATCTATGTCAAAAAACTACAATGAATGTGGAGTGTAAATCATGCGAATATAATCCTGACATCTGAAGAACCTGATTCGAAATTTTAGGTACTGATTCCCAAATCCTTAAGATGTTATGAGTTGTGTTTTAAGTCATCTTTGTTGGGTTCGGTCTTTGGTATTATGAGAGTGGAAGCCGAAAAATGAAATAAGCAATGATTTCTCTGTTTACATTGCAGTTTTTATCAATAATGGGCAAGTTTGGCTTGAAATAAAATTTATGCACAGTTTATATGCAATATGCAGCAAAAAAAACACTTATAATCATAAGATCCTCTATATATAATCTGTGAAGATCTCCAATACTGTATCTTACAGGAAAATCTAAATTGATAGGAAAAAGGAAAGCAACTTTCATTAGAACATTCAATATGGAAGAAACATAGGAATGGGACAATAAGAGGCAATCTAATGCCATTATTAGTGGAGCAGATTTTGGATCAACTTCGACTGTATGCATTATTAATTGGGGGTATTTTCATAGGAGTTGATGGGAACAGTGTAAAGATCTGATATTTCATCCTGATCATATTCTTCCTGTTCATGTTGACTAGACGAAGAGATTCAAGTTACCTTCCTCAAACCTTCAAGTTCAATAGACACATCCTTCATTGTAGGCCTATCTTCTCCATGCGGCCGAAGGCAGTTCTTCACCACCTCAGCAATCTTTTGGAGTTGCTCAAGACTCCCTTCCCGCAAAACACGATGATCAATAATATGAAACAAGCTATTTGAATTCATGGACAACACAAAAAAATCAGCCAAATTCTCGTTCTCTTCATTTCTAGCTCTAATAATTGGTTTCAATCCTGTCAAAAGTTCTGCCAGAACTACTCCAAAGCTGTAAACGTCACTTTTCTCCGTCAATTGACTCGTGCGAGGATATTCTGGATCCAAGTACCCTGATGTCCCTAGAACCAATGTAGCCACATGTGTCTGATCTAGAGGAATTAACCTTGATGCTCCAAAATCTGCCATTTTAGCTGTGTGGACATTATCCAACAATATGTTGGCAGACTTAACGTCTCTATGAATTATAGGCATGGATGCAAATGAATGAAGATAAGCAAGTGTAGTGGCTATCTCTGCTGCAATTCTCAAACGGTTTTGCCAAGTTAACCAACCCGCTCCACGTTTGTTGTGAATGTGCTCGTACAGATTTCCTTCAGAGACATACTCATAAACCAATAAAGGAACTTCATCTTCCAAACAACACCCAAAGAGCTTCACCACGTTTCGATGGTTGATTTGAGTGAGAATAAGCACCTCATTGATAAACTGCTCAATTTGACTCTCATCCACAATTCTAGATTTCTTAATGGCAACTATGCGAGTATCACGTAGCACACCTCTATATACATCCCATTTCCACCATGACCAAGAATTCTGTCATTGGCATAATTGTTTGTAGCTTTCTTGAGCTCCTCAGCTGTAAATATTCTTGATGCTTCCACACCACCCTCTTTTGTGGATATTCTTTCCTTCAATAATAAACCACCGTTTTGTTGGAAAAACTTCTCCCTGACTTGATTCAACTTTCTTTTCTTGATGTAAAAATAGAGCATAGTTATCACAACCACTAGGGAGATTAACCCAACTCCAGTACCTGTGTAAGTAGTAGAGTTGAACTTTTATTGTCTATTTCAACTAAGCTAAATCAAAAGTTTAGGATTGTACACTTTCATTTTACTGTTGAATGTACATGCTAACGAATTGGTGTTCCTAGAGACTCTTTCAAAAGTATGAAAAGTAAGTTCTATATTTTTCAGACAGTCTTGATTTCCGTAAAAAATAAAATTGAGCTGTTATTGGTCATAGATCATAATAATCATATATACTAAATAATGGAGTTTTCGCATATTCTTAATAAAAAATACATAAGAATATGTGAAAACAAAAGTACTGTTTTGTCATTTATGTGGTGCGGATATGATGTACTGTTATATAAGAGAAAAATGCAATATTCAAATTTTGGTTAAATAAAGTAATAAGTGCACAAAAAATAGTTTGAAATAGACTTCCAAGTTCCTAGCATCCCAGACATTTTCTAGCATAGAAATTATTACTTCCTCTATCCCAGTTTTATGTGTTATTCTTCAAAATAATTGAACATTAAATTTATAATTTTACTCTCAATGAGATTATCTTTCTTTCCAAAACTTCGTGCCCAGTCAAACAACATGAGATAAAATGGAAGGAAGGGAGTATTGCGGTTATGAAAATTTTCCAAGATATTTACCTAGAGAGAACTTGATCCATAGGGACTGATGATCAGAGTAGGGAGGAATACAACTACAACCATCCTTTTTGCCATCATCGGTATATCCATCGGGGCAAGAACAATAGAAATATCAAATTTTACACCTGCAGATGAACTTGCAGGTGTGCTAATCTAGGAAGCCATTAGAGAGAAAGAGAAGCTTAAAGTAAGACAGTTTTTGGAGTGAATTCAACTGATTCATTGAAATGAAGAAGGTCCTATTTATACATGATATAGCAGCATCTAATCTAACTAACTAATCAACAATTAACACGTGAACTGAATTAAGTTAGTGCTAACAACTCATCTAACCAACTCACTAACCGACTTAGCTATTAACTAACTAATGTGACAGCTTTGAGCTAGCTAACTAACAAACTCATATCTCAATACTCCCCCTCAAGCTGGAGGGTCAAGTATGTTATACACTCTAAGCATGCTAAGTAAATTCAAGTGTTGAATGCTAGTGAGGCCCTTCGTTAATAGGTCAGCTTGTTGCTCCTTTGTGTTCACATAGACAGCTTTAACAGTCCCTTCCTTGATCTTGTCTCGAACAAAATGGCAGTCAATTTCAATGTGCTTTGCTCTCTCGTGAAAAATTGGATTCTCAGCAATTTGTATAGCAGACATACTATCACAGAAGACTGTGATTGGTGTTTTAATGTGCACATTTAACTCCTAAAATAATCCCCTCAACCAAATTAACTCTGCCACAGCAGCAGCCAGACTTCTATACTCAGCTTCTGCTGAGCTGCGAAACACTGTTTGTTGCTTCTTTGATTTCCAAGAGATCAAGGAATCCCCAAACCACAAAACCTGTAATGGATCTTCTAGTATTTGGGCAAGCAGCCCAGTCAGAATCACACCAGCAAGTGATTTGTTCAGTATGTCCAGACTTCAGTAAGATACCTTGACCTGGGGAATTCTTCAAATATCGAACAATTCTCAAATCAGCTTCCCAATGTGACTTCTTGGGCATTTGCATGAACTGGCTTAGGGTCTGTACTGAATAACTAATGTCAGGTCTTGTTATGGTCACATACAAAAGTTTTCCAATTAACTTTTGATATGAATTAACATCACTCAACAGTTCATCTTCAGTGTTGTTTGTAGCTTCATCATACTCCAGTGTTGTGAGTTTCCTATTGCATTCAAGAGGTGTACAAGCTGGTTTTGATCCACTTAGTCCCATTTCAGAAATAAGTTCCAACACATACTTCCTTTGATTCAACAAAACACCTTCTGTGGATCTCAAAATCTCAATTCCAAGAAAATACTTCAGCTCCCCCAAATCTTTCATTTTGAACTTGTGATTGAGAACATGCTTGGCCCTTTCAGTTAGTGTGGTGCAGTTGCCAGTGATAAGCAAGTCATCAACATACACTAATACAATTACAATGTCATCTTGCTCCTTTAATGTGAATAGTGAGTAGTCATGATTGCTTTGTGAGAACCCTGCATTCACTAAGGCATCAGTCAACTTGATATTCCACTGTCTTAAGGCTTGTTTCAAGCCATATAGAGACTTCAGTAGTCTGCACAATCTTGTCTCCCCCTGTCTTCTGAAACCCTCTGGCATTTCCGTGAATACTTCTTCCTCAAGATCACCTTGCAGGAAGGCATTATATACATCCATTTGCAACAGATTCCACCCCCTAGAGGCAGCAAGGGCTATGACTGATCTCACTGTTACCATTTTCACTACAGGTGAGAAAGTGTCATGGTAGTCCAAACCTTCCCTTTGGCTGTAGCCCTTGGCAACAAGTCTTGCTTTAAATCTTTCAACTTCTCCACTTGCTTTATATTTAATTTTGTAAATCCACTTAGATCCTACTGTGTTTTTGCCTGCTGGTAATGGTACCACCTCCCAAGTTTTGTTTTCCTCAAGGGCATGTACTTCTTGTTTCATTGCATCTATCCATCTTGAGTCCCTGACAGCTTCTGTGAATTTCTGAGGCTCCACTAATTGTGAAAACTTGCTCAGATAGCATTGATACTTAGGAGATGTTTTTTCACAGGAAATGTAGTTGGTAATAGGATACAGACTAGTGCTTGCCCCTCTCTTGACAACATAGTCTTTCATCCATATAGGCTCTTTTATTTGTCTGTGTGATTTCCTGATGGATGTTGCTTCATTTTGTTGTACCATTATATCTCTTGGCAAATCATTCAACCCTGCATGTTCAACAACTTGTGTATTATCAGCCACAAGGTCATGAGGAGTTGAAATGTCTGGTTGGTCAACAATTCCTTGTGTATCATCAGCCACAAAGTCATCAATCACCAGATCTTCTTGAACTTCACCAGAGTTGTCAGTGTTAATATCTTTATTCCCTGAGACATTGAGTGGTTCTCCAGATTCCTCATCATCACATAGTATATTAGTCAAAGGAGAGAGTGTCACAGGATCCTGCTCCATGTGTGTGTATGAGTGCTCTAGTGTTGTATCAGATGACTTCTTCCTAAATGGAAAAATATGCTCCTTGAATTGCACATCCCTGCTGACAAAGAAAATATTAGTGGTGAGATCCAAAAGCAAGTATCCCTTTTGTTTCTCAGAATATCCCATAAAGACTGATTCTATAGCTCTTTCTGCAAATTTGTCACTCTTGACCAAATTTGTAGCGTAGCATAGGCACCCAAACACTCTTAGGTGATCAATGTGATTCCTTCTTTTGTACATGATCTCATAAGGAGTTTGCCCCTGTAGTACACTGGATGGTAGCCTGTTAATAAGATATACTACAACCTTTACACATAGACCCCAATACTTAATGGGAATGTCTGCTTGGAATCTCAAAGCCCTGGCTATGTCCATAATATGCCTACGCTTTCTTTCAACCCTTCCATTTTGTTGTGGTGTATGCACACAACTACTTTGATGCACAATTCCATATTCATTCAGCAGATCATTACACTGAGTATTGAAGAACTCAGTGCCATTATCTGACCTTATGATCTTAATACCTGCAGCAAATTGATTTCTCACCATAGACAAAAACAATTTTAATGCAACTATAACTTCAGACTTTAACTGCAATAAATATACCCAAGTAAATCTAGTGTGATCATCAACAATTGTTAGAAAGTAGGATTTCTTATCAAGTGTTGTTGTTTTATAAGGTCCCCATAAATCCATGTGTACACGATGAAATAGACAAACACTTCTTGAACTACTAATAGGAAACTTCAATCTAGATTGTTTAGCTTGTGGACATACAGAGCAGTTTTCATGCACACTAGCACTACATTTGCCTTTGATTATATCTACTTCTTTCATGACTGACATGGAGGGATGTCCAAGTCTCATATGCCATAGCTTGTATTTTTCTGGAATGGTATCCACTGTTGCTGTTATCTTTACTGTTGTAGGACACTGTTTTATTGATTTCTGTTGATTGCATGTTCCTCCTGACCTGAAAATGTACAGTCCACAATGTTCCTTACCAATCCCCCTCACCTTGCCACTAGAGAGATCCTGAAACACACAGAAGTCAGGGAAAAAGGAGATAGAGCAAGAGAGGTCCTTGGTTATCCTTGAGACTGACATGAGATTGAATCTAAAATCAGGTACATATAAGACATTTTGCATAACAAATTCTTCAAACACTTGAGTATCTCCTATGTGTGTGATGTCTGCCCTATCTCCAGTTGGAAGATAGACTTTATCACCTCTAAAGTGGTTTACTTCTTCATGTCTTATTAGACTTTCTAGGCTAGCAGTGATATGATGAGTTGCACCAGAGTCAACTATCCATTCACTATGTGGAATGTGTGAATGAAAAGAAGTAATGGTACCTGATGAGTTTACATCTTGTTGTCCTTCATTTGCATCTTTGTTCAACAATGTGAGGATTTGTTGATACTGAGATTCAGTGAAGTATTGACCCTTTCCATCTGCTAGAGGCTGAGCACCAATGGTGTGGTTGTCATAATTGTTTCCTCCAGTGGAGACACCAGCAGCACCAGACACATTGTTGACATTAGCAAAAGGCTGACCACCATGCCTTCCATTAGCAAAAAATTGAGGAGGTTGAGTCGATTGGTTGAACTGTCCCCTGACATTGTAATTTCCATTTCCACCACCAGATCTTCCCTTGGATTTGTAGTCATCAGGATAACCTATGAGCTTCCAGTATTGTTCCTTAGAATGTCCTCTTACATGGCAGTAATCACACCTCATGAAAGGCTTCTTTCCTCTGTACGCTTGATCTCTACTAGTTTGCAAAATAGTAGGATCATTAAATCTATCCTGACCTGTAGCTACCTGAGAACAACTAATCCTCCTTTCTCTTTCATCCTCAGAGATCATAGCATAAGCCTGACTTACAGTAGGAGCTACTGATTTCAGAAGAATTTGCCTTCTAGTTTGATCATAGGAATCATTCAAACCATTCAAAAATTGCAATAAACGTTGCTCTTGTAAATGATCAGAGTATTCTTTAGACTTAGGGCATCACATTGAGGTGTTGAAATGATAGTGTTATACTCATCCCATAGTTCCTTGAGTTTAAAGTAATAGACAGAAACAGAGCTAGTACCTTGTGTGTGATTCGTGATTTCACGGTGCAATTGAAACACTCTCACACGATTGATCTTGTTGAAACGCTCTTCCAGATCCTCCCAAATAGCAGTAGCACTGGATCCATACACTATGCCATTCAGCAAATGCTTTGAAACTGAATTCATGATCCACGAATGCACTATCGCATCACATTTCTCCCATGCATCGAGCAGAGTTTTCTCGTATTTCTCCTTCTTGCAAGTTCCATTGACGAAGCCTAGTTTTCCTTTCCCAAGGAGAGCAATCTTCATAGATCTATGCCATAGGCCATAGTTCTCACTGCCTGTTAACTGTATCGGAATGAGCATGGAACCCGGAGTGTCCGATGGCTGCAATAACAGCGGGTGTTTGTGATCGATGTGTACTTCAGTGGTTTCCACCATTTTTGACGTTAAGCTTCAGAGAATAGAGATCGATTGATATACGGAAGTGAAACAGAAAACAATTAGCTCAGATCCAGCTCAGATCTGGATCATGAGCTCTGATACCATATCAAATTTTACACCTGCAGATGAACTTGCAGGTGTGCTAATCTAGGAAGCCATTAGAGAGAAAGAGAAGCTTAAAGTAAGACAATTTTTGGAGTGAATTCAACTGATTCATTGAAATGAAGAAGGTCCTGTTTATACATGATATAGCAGCATCTAATCTAACTAACTAATCAACAATTAACACGTGAACTGAATTAAGTTAGTGCTAACAGCTCATCTAACCAACTCACTAACCGACTTAGCTATTAACTAACTAACGTGACAGCTTTGAGCTAGCTAACTAACTAACAAACTCATATCTCAATAAGAAACTCCCCGGGGTGTTTGTGCAGTTCTTTTCCCACGTATTGGTGCTTGGAGCAGCACATTCATCAACATCTGGAAAAACCAAATAAGTAGAACACCGTTATAACTTATATCAAAGCATTTCAATTGATCAAATTGAGAATTAAGCAGATTTCATTGGTGTAAAAGGTTTGCTTTGATCTTTTCCATTTATGAAAAGAAACAGTTGAAATATGAATTGCCCTGAAAAACTGTGTTAATCGTCCTACCTTGGCAGCCTGCGGTGAGATATGGATTGCCCTGAAAACCTGGTTTACAGCTGCAGCGGTAGCCACCAAAACCAGCATCTGAATCAACACACTTTCTATTTTCCTTGCAAGCATAATCCTTGCCATCTTGCGCTTGTGTGCAAGTCAAATCCCCGATGGCCCAGTCGACCACAATGGGCACACTAGCCATAATACTCTCATAAAAGTTAGTGCCATTACTTACATCCTCTAGGCCCCTGAAATGGAATCGATCTACCTCGCCTAGAAATGCAAACCCACATTTATTGAAATCCCAAACATCCGTGTGGTTTCGTATGCTAGAAATAATTGGTGTAAAGTTTTTAAAGCCCCTGGGTAAATTCACCTGTTAGCAGCCATTACCCATGCATTTTCCTTCAATCACGTAGTTCGAGCTGGTACAGCTGGTGGAGCAGTTATACCCAAAGTTATGGCGCATGATGAGAGCATTGTCATCGCAACCGACCAGGATAAACCTGTTCCTTGCAGAGAAACTATAGGGATAAATTGAGCCCCCCAAATACACCCAATTGCGAAATTCACCGTTCATAGATCCATTGGCGTGGTAACATCTCCAAGCGATGGCATTCTTGATGCGCAATTCAGCATCAGAGATGTCGTACACCTCAATGCTTCCTATTAAAGTTTTCTGAGAACCATCAGTAGAAACGTTGCAGATGACCTCGAACCCTAAGTTAATGGCACAATCTGAGCCAATACCAAATGGGTATGGAACCGTTACGTTCCCGCACGTCTTACGGCATCCTGGTTTTGTTGTATTGACAGCTTTGGTGATGGTGCTATTAGTTGTGTTCTGGGCTTGGGCTAATGTCAGTAGTAGTAGTAGCACACAAGTGGAAAAGCAAGTAATTTGGTAAGGAAGCAAATTCATCTGTTTTAGGTCCATTGTTTTTGAGAATTTCCAAAATGATGCAAACTCTAGTTCGAGAATACAACTTACTTATAAGATTTTTCATATTAATAAAATGCAAAGATTTGGGGTCAACCATGCCCAACAGGCAATGAATAATGCCTTAAACAATGATTCAGAAGAGTTAGAAGGGACGACCATTGGGTTGAAGTGTGTAATCATCTCATCTAAAAGCTTCATTGTCATAAACAATGATTTAGAAGAGTCAGGAGGGACGATCATTGTGTTGAAGTGTGTAACCATCTCATCTAAAAACTTAAGTTGTTAGAGAGAACACACTTTTTATTAGTTAATTATATTCTCAACACATTGAAGGCACGACTTAGCATGTTTGTCAAGATCATCTTGTACTCATGCACAAATCTGGCCAATACTTAATAGAAGAAGAAGAGTAAGTAGTACCAGCGGGGGTTGGTTGCTGTCAAAAAATTATCAATCTAAGGTCAAGTATTATGTGTCTTGCTTCTTTTTTTAAAAACTGTTTTGGTTAAATGTAGGGGTGTGCATCGGTCGTTCAGTCGAGTTTTATGAATATAATCAAACCAATAAGATATTTATTGGTTTTTGGTCTTTAATAGTTTGTTTTATGGGATTAACCTATACGAAAATGTTTGTATAATCGTTGTACACACAATGTTCATAAAAAAAAATAGTAACAAGAATAGAAGTGCAACACAAATAGTGTTTGGGATAAAATAAAAAAGTGTTTTTCATCACTTTATTTTAAGCCAGAAAGAAAAAAATCAGCCAAAAAATATAAGCCCATCCAAATAGGTTCTAAATCACTTTTATTTCTTTCCAAAAATCATTCAACTATTTTACTTATTTACAAAAAAAAAACCAACTTGTACATCTGGACAAAACTTTATAAGAAGCAATTCTGTCAGTATTATTCTCTAGCGTGTACATAAACTCATTGACGTAGATAATCTAACCATTTGCACTTGTAAGGTCATCGGAAGAGACTGGTTCAACATGGGTCGTGTACACTCTGTGTGTTTGAAAAACTATGAGTAGACGTTTGGCCAAGCAATTTTGAGATTCAAATTGCATATAGAAACTAAATTTCAATTTCAAATCTACTTGTAATTTGAAATAAAGGTCAAATGGTGTCTAAGAAAAGGATTGACGAACCAATCCTATACAAGGAAAGCAAAAGACTGAGGGTCAACTCATTAAGCATTTAAGCTTACAAAAAATTGAACAAATGCTATTCGAAACACTGTTTGCTTGATAAAGTTCACAAAAAATTATTCTGCATAAGACTATAAAGGTATAGTAGGTTATGTACATCTTGATCACTTAACTTTTAGGTGGGAACTATGTCATGTATGCACTGGGGTATTACATAGGTCCGTAGTAAGACACACTTAAACTTTTGCTCCGAACTTAGATTGATGAGAGGTTAATTATTGGAATATAGACTCCAAGACATTTAATTTGATAGGTAGTATGCCCTCTAACTCTTTATAGATTGACAAATATGTTCATTTCAAGTCAAATCACATACGAGGTTATTTGAAATACTTTCCCGTAATAAACCTTCAACTAGAATTTTTATTTCAAGGCTCCCATGGCCTCTAACTTGAGTGTTACACTTCAAGTGACTTAATGTAAGTGTTCCTTGGTTCAACAATCACCCAATATTTGCAACTACTCTCCCAACATCTCAACAACGGATGAGTAAAGTTATACGATTAACCTCGTAAATCTTTAACAACTTAATTTAAATACTCCGAACATGTGGAGTGTTACATAATTATTAGATTATTAGTAGGGAACTATTTGAATTCTATTTTATAGACAAAATGGATATATGAATCTATATTAACTAGAGTTAATTGGAATCTCATATAGGTGTAATGGTTCATCTCGACATTGACTAGACCAAGGGTTCCTAGTAAACTTCTCATACCTTTAAGTTCACCAACCACTTCCTTCATTGTAGGCTTGTATTTTTAAGACTCCCTACTCACAAAACACAAGATCAAGAATTTGAAATAAAAGATTCTTATTTATGGACAAAACAAAAAAGTCCTCCAAATTCATGTCCTCTTTGTGATGGAATTAGTATATGTGAACTTACAATTAATTTGAAGTTTACAATGATTGTGATAGAATACTTTCATTCAGAATGAATTTGTTGTATATAATTAGTTTATGTATACATAAAGTCTATTGTATAGCTAATTTGTATATGCATTTAGTCCAGGTGTACGATTGTAATTGATTAAAGTATACATCGACAATGATAAATTACCTTCATTCAAAAGGATTTAGATATGTATAATCAGGTTATGTATAGTTAAAGGCGACTGTGTAGCTAATTTATATTTACATTCGGTAGATGTATACTTTTTATAAGTAATTTGAAGTATACATCATTGTGATAGAGTACTTTCATTTAAAAGGAATTTGTGGTATATAATTACTTTATGTATACATAAAGTCTACTGCATAGCTAATTTATATATACATTTAGTATGTGTATATACTATAATAATTGATTAAAGTACATATCGACAATGATAGATTATGTTCATTCAAAATAATTTTGATATGTATAACTAGGTTGTGTAAACATAAAGTCATCTGCATAGCTAATTTACATAACATTTAGTAGATGTATACTTTTATAGTTAATTTGAATTATACATCGATTGTGCTAGAGTGTTTTCATTTAAAAGGAATTTGCGATATATACTTAGTTTATGTATACAGTATACATAAAGTCTACTGTATAACTAATTTATAGAGGACATTATGTTTATTTTTTGGAGAAACTATATAATTAAACATACTTCGGTACCACATATACTATTATTATCTATACTTTCAAAATATTACGTATTTTAGCACTAATTAAGAGTTTCCTACCTTATATTGAGGAAGATACACCTAGATACACGTATTTTTGCTACCAAATACACTAAAATAGGAAGAGAGGCGAGTGAGATGGGAAGGAAGACGAGCGAGATTTGTTATGTATCTCAGATACATGCGAATCACACTAGATATATGTATCTGTATGTATCTTGTTTGATTCGCATGTATCTGGTATTCAAATATAAAGGAGAGTGGCGAGCGGGATGAGAGGGATGAGAGCGAGTTTTGTTATGTATCTCAGATACGTGCGAATCCACTTGGATATAGTGTATCTAGGATAAATTACACCTAATTTTGACCTCATGTATCCCGAGATACATATATCTGGACATAGCTTAACGTATCTGGTAAGATTCGTAATATTGCAAACTAGAGTGTATCTAAGTAATTAGCTCCTAAACTAGTGAGATTTATGTAAATTTCCTATTTCATCCAAGTCCAAGAGAAAGGGTGTGTGTGTATTTTATTAATCTTTGTTTAGGGTATCCAACAATATCTTGAAATACATGAAATATGATATAAATACGTTTTGTATATATAAAAATAAAATACTTTAGGGTAAAATTTGCAAAAGAAAAATATAATAAAAGTGAAAACTGTTATAAATCCATTGAACTAAGTGGATGGTCCATTGAGTGTATTCATGAATTTTTTGAATTCATGTATTTATATTTCCAAGGTGATATGATCCATTGTGGATAACTATGTATCTACTTGTTTGGGCATTTAACATGATGGCTTTTGGGGTGATATCCCAACACTATAAATAGGGATATCATTCACCAATTGTAAGATACACTTGAATATAAGAAAAGTTCTCTCTTCCATCTATACTTCTTGTCTTCTTCTTATTATATTATATTATACTATTCTGAGCTTGATTTTATAACACGTTATCAACACGAGACTCTAGCCAATTGAAATTGAGTTTTAGTTTTTCTTTAGCTCATGTTCTAGTTGATCTCGTTATGAGAATCATGAATATGCTCTAAAAATTATAATACTTCGCAAAAGAGTTGTAGCTGAAACACTTGTGAGCAGGAACATGTTTTGTGTTTTCTTTTCTTGTTACACATTTATATTTTCAAAAGTTCCCCTTATACTAATAATTTATTTTAGTATATATGTGTTATATGAAGAGGTAGAACATATTGGTTTGTTTTACTCTAACAATTTTATACATTGGTTTATGATTATACTAACAATTCTTCGTTTCAGAAAAGAATTGAAGAATAAAGAGGTAAATTTTCATGTTGATTTTCTAAGTGTAAATTATGAGGAACTTATTAATATTTATAATCACTAGAGGTGAGAAAACTCTCAAAGTCTTATTTTGACTAAATTCGCTTCTATAATTCTTGATTTTTTTTAAAGGCTCATGGGTGAGTTCTATGGGTTTTGACTTATATGATATTGATTGAAGGGTAAGACGATGGATTTAAGTCCCATCGCACCAAAAAGGCAAGATATTAGGTTAAAGTTCGGATGCACCAAAATGAAAAATGTTTGAGGATAAGACGGTAGATTCAAATTCTATCGCACCAAGAGGGTAAGACATCAAATTCAGTTTTGCTACACCATAATGATAAGATATTGAGTTCGAGTCCCATGAAATTATGACCTAATGTGCCTTATATGGGTAAGACATTGAGTTTGAGTCTAAATGCACCATAGTGATGGTATAATGATGACTAAGGCTTTGATGAAAAGTCATGAAATTCGTCGGGATTATTATATAGTAAATGGTTTGAGAAAAAAAAATAATTTTGCCCAAATGCTTTTTAATATACTTTTTAAAAACTATCGGCTATGCGCACCTAAAGAGTAGCGGCTGAGGATTCAAAAAAAAAAGAAAGAACAACTATTAATTATACGGAATATGAAGAAGGTGCATATAGCTATAGGTGTATTCATGGCTCAGTTCGAGTTGTTTTTTGGCTAAAAAAAAAACCAAACCAATCAAGGTGCCTGAAACATATAAAAGTTTGAAATAAACTTTTTCTATAAAGCTTTAAGAATCCTCATATGGATTGAGATAATCAAGGAAGAAAGGGTACAAAAAATGACCCTATTTTGTCCTTGCATTTTTACAAAAAAGGTCAAGATCTAAATTTGTTATAATAGTTGTGTATGTTGATGACTTGAACATTAGCACTCTTAAAGAGCTTTCAGAAGCTATTGAGTGTTTGAAAAGGAAATCTGAAATGAAAAGATCCTAGTAAGACAAAATTTTGTCTTGACCTATAGATTGAGAATTTCACAAATGAAATATTTGTCCATCAATCGACATACACAGAAAAGTTTAGATGCGATTTTATATGGATAAATCACATTCATTGAGTACCCCAACAATTATTGTTGACACCCAATTTTGTCCCTCCTTTCTTCTAATTTATTTCGTTTAGCTTCTAAATAGGTAATAAGTCGAATACTTTATATTTCACTATTATTTTCATGTATTATTACTGTTATCGTAATTATCGATTAGATATTATTATTATTTCAACTTTTATTATCATTTTCACTATTTTAAAATTATATTTTTTATTATCAACATTTCTATTATTACTTTATTGTCGTTGTCTTTAAAATAGATTATCATTACTTTATTTCAAGTTTCTTATTTACTAAACTTTTTACATAATATATATTATACTAGTTATTAAATTAGAAGCTCAAATGAATTAATTTAAAGGAGGAAAAAGCCATAAAAATCAGGCCTAAATATCCAGCCCCATTTTCATCTCTAAAAAGTTTGTAAATCAGCCCAAAATCTGGTCCATCTAACACTAAAACCTAATTTGTTTCAAACTTCCTATGCAGTCACTCAATACTCTCTTTCCTCTTTGATTGAGACTTCACATCTCCATCTCTAATCAACAGACATTTGTTGTGCCAATTCTAGAAAGAAAATTCTTTTCTCTTTTTCTAATTTCTCCAACGTTCTTCTCTACTCAAAATATTTGGTCATACATTTGTTTATTTACTTGGGATTCTCTCCTATAGTTTATATTTTAGCTTTATTTATTTTACGTGTTTTTCTTTACATGTTAAACTTGTGTGATTTGGGTATGTTTTTAATTTTCGTTTCTCATGGATAACCAACATAGAAGAAATGAGCATGTTAGGTATAATCACTTAGGAGCCGTTTGGTTACTGGTTAGAATTATGCAGGTATTAGTTATGCAGGGTTTAGTTATGCAGGTATTAGTTATGTAGGGTTTAGTTATGCAGGTATTAGTTATGCAGGTATTAGTTATGCAGGGCTTAGTTATGCAGGTATTAATTATGCATGGTTTAGTTATGCAGGGTTTAATTATATAGGTATTAGTTATACATGATTTAGTTATGTACAAATTACAATACAGTAAACTAATTTTTATTTCTTAATTCCAAAAATGTATAGCGAGCTAATATTTATTATATCCATTAAAATAAACAACTATCTTAATAACACATTAAAATTTAAATAAATGTCAATAGCTAAAAACACTATAGTAAATAACAAATAACTAAAAGCAGTTAAGTAATTTGTATTGAATAGGATAAGTAATTAAGTAAATAAGAAATAACTAAAAATATTATAATACATGTATTGGTCGTGCGTTGCAAAGAAAATAAGTAAAGAACTAATTACAATTAACCGGCACTATCTTATCGCCAAAGAAAATAATTAATAAAAAATAAAGCAAAGAACTAAGTAAAAAACTAATTACAATTAACCGGCGCTATCTTATCGCCAAAGAAAATAATTAATAAAAAATAAAGCAAAGAAACTAAGTAAAGAACTAATTACAATTAACCGGCACTATCTTATCGCCAAAGAAAATAATTAATAAAAAATAAAGCAAAGAAACTAAGTAAAGAACTAATTACAATTAACCGGCACTATCTTATCGCCAAAGAAAATAATTAATAAAAAATAAAGCAAAGAAACTAAAAATAATTAAGCAACTATCAAGACAAAAATAAATAGTAACTTTTTTAAAAGCACACATAATTAAAAAAAATTAAAAGTTAATTAATAAGGGTAAATATGTAAATATATTATTTAATCCATGTATAACTAATACCCACATAACTTATTCCACCTTCTACCCTGCATAAAATTATACATAGATTTCCTCATAAGTTATGTAAGTATTAATTATGTGGATTCACTAAAACACAACCAAACATTGTATAAAACTAATGCAGGAATAATTTTTATACAACATTTTAAGCCTACCAACCAAACACCGTATAAAATTAATACATAAATAACTTTTATACAATATTTAAAAACCTATCAACTAGGGGTGGGCATTCGGTTCTTCGGTTCGATTTTCTTAAATTTCGGTTCGGTGTTCGGTTTTGAAAAAATGTGCACCAAATACCAAACCAAAATATTTCGGTTCGGTTTTTTAAACTTAGGTTCGGTTTAATTCGGTGTTTTTAAAACGATTTTTCGGTGCAAGCAAATAAAAAATAAAGTGAAAATTAAATTATCAAAACGTTTAACTAAAGATAAAAGTTGAAAACTCGAAATAATCAATTAATATATTTAATAGTTAAAGTTTCCAACAAAGAACTAAAGAAGTTTTTTTTTCTCTTTCCGATTTTTTGTTTCAACAAACACTCTTTGTAATAGCAGTCAACAATTTAAACCAATAATTCAACACTTGAAATTTAAAAGTTAAAACAATACAAAGTTAAAAATGCCTTAATATTCAACTTCATTCAAATAAAAAACAATAGGAGTCACAACTCACAAACACAAGTTACCAAGTATATAATTAATAAAATTAAAATATTATTTTAAATTTAGTTAATAAAATTTCGGTTTTTTGGTGCACCGAATTTTTCTTACCCTGACACCGAATACCGAACCGAAAAACCGAAATTCCGAAAAAAAAACACCGAAACCGAACCGAAAAACCGACACCGAAAAACCGAATTAATTTGGTTCGGTTCGGTTTTTCGGTTTTCGATATTTATGTGAGTATTAGTTATGTAGAATTACAAAAATATAACCAAACATTGTATAAAACTAACACAAGGATAACTTTTATTCTATTTACAAACCAAACATGGTATAAAAATTAATACATGAATAACCAAGTTATTCATGTATTAACTTTGCCCTTATCCAGTAACCAAACGGCCCCTTAGTTATTCGTAATTTAGTTATCAATATAATATTTATTCTAGGTAACTGTAGCTTGTCATTTTCAAAAGATTTTTAAAAGGAATCAACATTTGTTTTCAAATTGATTTTTAAAACATTTTTCAAAATCTACAAATTTCTGTAAGTACAAATCAGATTTTGTGTCCCATTTTTTCTCAAGCCATAAAGTTTAGAGGCTAGTGAAGTTTGTTTTAAGCCAATGATCATTTCTTTTTTTTAAGCTTTTTTCATTTATTTCAAATCCATAGAGTTCGTTTAAGTTTAAAAATGTGATATTGATTACCAAGTTTCAACATATATTTTCCAACTAATTACTCTGACTCTTTTTTTAACTTTTACTATTTTACACTTAGCCTTAATTAATTAATCAAGTTCGGCCGGTCATCCATTGTTAATGGATCTTAAAGGATGCCTCACCCCTTCTCTTTAGATTAGTTGAGCCCTTACCTAGAATCTTGTGTTTAGTAGACCTTAAAATAGAGTTAACTTTAGACATGATTTTAATCAATTTTAGGTGCCCTAATTCACCGTAATAATTAGGTGGCGACTTCTTGACTTAGTTATTAATTTAGGAATCACCAAAATGTTGTACACTATTTTGACCCGGTTAAAATGGGGTATAACAATTATGATATTGCTTGACATAAATAAAGATCCATTTCGATCTCAAAAGAAGGATGAAAAGCTTCTTAGTGATGAAACTCCATATACCAGTCAATTGAGACACTAATGAATCTTGCTATATATGATCAAATAATTTGCAGTGAGTTTATTGACAAGATTCCGCTCCTCCCCAACGAGAAGACGTTGAAATGACATCAAGGATATATATGAAGTTATCCTACAAGACAATCAACTGCAAATGAAAGTGTCCACAAGATGATTGTTGCTATGAACAAGTTGAATGAGCAATTTACTTGCAATAACAGGGCCACAAATAGAGTGATTTTCAAGAATGTATTCGGCTAAACTCAAAGCTTTATCATATCCATGAAATCAGAAAATGATATATTAGGATGAGTTCAATGATGCAACATCTTCGTGAATGTGATTTGATCACAAAGACACTGTCAATATTTGAGAAGTTGGTATATATGACTGGATGACATCATCACAAGAAATTAAGTGATGTTTTAATCAGGGGGAGTATAATACGCATTGCACTCTTTTTTCCTTGACTGAGGTTTTGTCCCACTGAGTTTTCCTGGCAAGGTTTTTAATGAGGCAACAAATAATGTGTATCAAAAGATATGTGTACTCTTTTTCCTTCACTAGAAAATTTTTCCCACAGGATTTTTCCTAGTAAGGATTTAACGAGGCACATTATCTATGGACATCCAAGGGGGAGTTATAAATCCATTGAACTAAGTGGATGGTCCATTAAGTGTATTCATGAATTTTTTGAATTCATGTATTTATATTTCCAAGGTGATATGATCCATTGTGGATAACTATGTACCTACTTGTTTGGACATTTAACATGATGGCTTTTGAGGTGATATTCCAACACTATAAATAGAGATATCATTCACCATTTGTAAGATACACTTGAATATAATAAAAGTTTTCTCTTCCATCTACACTTCTTGACTTCTTCTTATTATATTATATTATACTATTCTAAGCTTGATTTTATAACAAAAACAAGATGTTGGGTATTTTTCAAAACCCAAATATAACTTTAAATTGTATTTGAAATTTCATAATCAAGCTGATTATTGAAGGTTTTAGTTTCTTTCTCTCCTTCTTAGTGCCAAAAATCTGTTGATTTGTGAATTGTGATGTTACTTTCTCTTCCTAATTGCTGACCCAGGGGAAGGGTAGATCTGGGGAACTGTTTGAATTTGTGTCTCCTCTGAGAAAATTCAGCACCTATGAAATCAATTGTGGTTGTATACTTGTTTACTCGGACATTTTGCCTCTTTACCAAATGCTTTGATTGCTGTGGATATGTGATTGTCAAACTAGTATTAAACTGGATGAGGTGAACTTTAACCATCGAGTATTTTAGTTAATCATATGTTTTTGTAGAGCATGAATCTACGGCAAAAACCAATATCTCGAGGTTAACAACCAATTCACCCCTCTTGTTGTGAGAAATACGCTGAATTCCTCTGATCTATCTGCGAAACGAGATATGAGGCATGGAGTTTCCAATTTCTCCTCTTGTTTGTGATGTTTAGTTTATCCTAAATCCTTTCAATTGCCCTTGCAGCGGCTGTGTTGAACACTAGTTCCTCCTTTCCATGTGTTTATCTTGTGTGACAATGTGATTTCTTCCTTCTTATGGAGTGCTTTTGGATCATCCAGGGGATTATCTGAAGTTTGTATCGAGGCCAATAAGAAAGTTGCTGAAGTTATTAAAGGTACGTTGCTTGCATTTCTGAATCAATATGTATATTTTCTTTGTCAGGGATGATAATGAGTTTACATTCAAGGAGCACCTAGAAGTTGTTTAATCTAGTTAGAATTGTAATCGTGCCTCGGGCATTGTTAGTACTTATCGGAAGTTTCTGAAATATGTGGCTAAACTCCACATATTTGTATTTTCCAAAAACATAATTCCAAGTGAAAGCCAACTGTTAATGACTCCATGTCTCAATGTTACAAACCTCTAGCACAAACTAAACTAGAGAAACAATTATAATTCCAGACTCCAATTATCCAATATTTCGATGGAAACTTGTAAACAAATGCTCACTTCTCTTTGAATTTGCTTGTCGATATTTCAAACTTCCACCTAAAGTTTTCTTTGTAAATTTTCTTGTTTGCTATTGGAAATATGAAGAATTTAAGTTTGGCGTTATGGCTTCTTCCTTTCACTCAATATTGCATTAAAGGTTTGCTTCTAGATTATCTCGAGAAATTGATTGAGTACTTATCTTGTTACCTTGAACAATATAATCAATTTATGTCATTTGTACCAACCATAGTTACTGAAAGAACAATATCCAGTAATATTAGAAATATTATAGGTAATGAAAAATAATTTGATTTTAGCCGTCCAAAAAGGTACATTTATCAGATGCATGCTTACCTGATATCGGAATGAGTAGTTCGTTGGCTTCACTCAATAGTTATTGTACTAACGGACAATTTTGGAACAATGCATTCTTTGAATTCTCTAGGCAAGTTCATCTACACTTTTATTTGGAAGGAAACAGGAAGACGTCTTGCTCTTCATTGTTGCTTTGATCCAAACCTCTATTGTAACTTGTAAGTACTACTGCATTCTTATCACTCCTTAGTCTCCCAATCGTTAACATTAGTAGTAGTATTTACTTGCTGTAGTTATTTCTTTATAGTAGTTATTTGCAGTTTTCATTCTAGTAGTAGTTATTTCTCGATATTAAATTGCAGTTTTCATTCTAGTAGTAGTTATTTCTCGATATTAAATTGCAGTTTTCATTCTAGTAGTAGTTATTTCTCGATATTAAATTGCAGTTTCTCATTCATGTAATGTTAAGAAGTCATGTCCTAGTTTCTAGGGGTAATTATCTTATAAGTGTTGTATTTAAACTATCTGTTTTTCTCAGAAATCTAAGCAGAAAATTATCAAGTTTTTGAGTACTTCAAGCTCAAGAGATAGCAGGTTCTCTTAACGAACCAGCACCATAGATCGAAAAAAGAAAACCTCCTTCTAGACACTCCTAATTCACTCTTCATAAACTTTTGATATAATCTGTCCTGGGCCTTCCTGAAGTCGTGTTTCAAGTTTCTCTAACTTTGAAAACTTGAATCCTAAAGATATAGGCGGGACAAATTTGAAGAAAGAAAAGTAAAATAAATCAAAATATAGTGTTAATTGCCATTACAATTGCTGCTAAAACTTCAATATTGTAAGAGAATAGAATAAATCTTAAATTTGCTGCTTGGACGGTGAATTTTCCCTCCGACCATTTAATTGGATTTACTGGCAATAAAAATGGACGCTTATCATCAAAAGGTCCTATATATGATATCTGCGAAAATCTCCAACATTGTATCTTAAAGAAAAATCTAAATTGAGAGGAAAAAGGAAAGGAGCCTACATAACATCTGTTAGAATTTGAAACTACAGAGAAAAAATGATAAGCTTTAGCAACAAGGTTTTTAATCATTCATATCAGATTTCAAAAGATATACACATATATCTACATAAGCTTTTCCAAAGTTAATAGAGGACCATACCTATCCAATCACTATTAACTTTCTTACAAAACATATTCCATAAAACAAGGACTACATTTTCTTTACAAACTAAACATAATATTTAAAAAAGGAACCATTAAACAAAAGACTATCTAGAAATATCTTATTTTCTAACACTCCTCCTTGAGATTTTTCTTGGATACTCCCAACTTAGTCCTTAGAACTTCAAATTTCCGCTTAGGAAGAGCCTTGCTCATGATATCTGCAATCTGCTAATCTGAGCTGCAATGAACAAGTTGAACTTCGCCATCCTTCTATGCTTGCCTCATAGCGTGAAACTTCACATTTATATACTTGCTACGACCGTGTTGCACTGGATTTTTGGCCACAGATATTACTCACTTGTTGTCAACCTTAATGATAGTAGCTTCAATGTCATTTTGCTCCAGATCAAGTAGAATCTTTCTTAACCATAGAGCCTGATTAGTTGCACCAGCAGCGGCGATGTATTCTGCTTCTGCAGAAGTTTGAGCTACCACCTCTTTCTTCTTTGAATTCCATGAGAACATGCCTGAACCAAGTGTAAAAGCATATCCAGAAGTGCTTTTCATATCATTAACGCTTCCTGCCCAATCACTATCTGAATAACCCATCAGTTGCCCTTGCTCTTCCCTTTAAAATCAAATACCATAATCAACAGTTCCTTTGATATATCTCAACGTTCGTTAGGCAACACCAAGAAGAACTTGACTTGGAGATTGCATAAACCTCGACAGAAGACTTGCCGTGAACATGAGATCAGGTCTTGTTGCTGTCAAATACAGTAAACTAACAATTAGACTTCTATAAACTGTTGGATCAGCCTGTCACCCCCTTCAAACTTCAAAATATTTTCATTGTGAACCAGTGGGGTCAGTACAGGCTTGCGCCTCTCCATCCTGAGCCTTTTAAGAATATCCCTTGCATATTTTCTCTTAGAAATGAAGTTTCCATCAGTAGCTTGATGAATCTCCATTCCTAGAAAGTAACTCATTTCACCCAAATCTGACATTTCAAACTTGGTCTCCATTTCTTGCTTGAACTGATTCACCATAGCTTCATTGCTTCCTGTTACCAGAAGATCATCAACATAGAGTGACACCACAAGCACATCTCCTCCTTTAGCCTTCTTCACATATAAAGTGGCTTCATTTTCACTTCTCTTGAAGCCATAATGAATGAGATGATCATCAATCTTACTTTACTATGCTCGAGGAGCCTGCTTTAATCCATACAATGCCTTAAGAAGTCTGTAGACTTTATCCTCCATTCCTGCAACTTTAAAGCCTTCTGGTTTATCAATATAAATCTCCTCCCGCAACAGTCTATTTAGGAATGCCGATTTCACATCCAAATGATACAACTTCCAATAAAGTAAATAGAAGCCTTATTGTATCATGTCGTGTAACAGGGGCAAACGTGTCTCCATAATCCAGACCTGCAACTTGCGCGTAACCTTTCACAGCAAGCCTTGCTTTGTATTTATAAACTGAGCTATCTGGATTACGTTTGGTTCTATAAACCCACTTCACCCTGATTATAGTTTTTTTTTGGGTTTATCAACCAGCTTCCAAGTATCACTCTTCTCGATCATACCAATCTCTTCCTTCATAGCTTCAATCCAAACTTCGTGTCTTGATGCTTCTTGATAGCTATTTGGTTCCGAGATTGCAACATTACATCTTTCATATATCTCATAAAGGGACCTTGTCTTCAAAATTGGCGAATCAAGTGAGGATTCCCCATCTGATTCTTCATCATCTTCCAGATTTTCAGAGCCAAATGATTGGATTTCCAGCAGCGGACTCAAGTTCTGAAAACCTGCATTATCTTTCTCAATTTGCTCCTTATCCCAGCTCCAATAAGCATGCTCATCCATGACTACATCTCTTCTGATTGAAATACTTTATTTTTGCAAGTTGAAGACTCTATAACTCTTGGCTTGTGATGAATAACCAATAAAGATCCCCAATTCACATTTCGGTTCAAGTTTGCTTCTTTTGACCGAAGGAACATGAGAATAGCATATCGAACCAAAAACTTTTAGATGCTTGGCAGATGGCTGTATTCCACTCCATGCCTTAATAGGAGTCTTTTCATCCACAACTTTTGTTGGCAGCCTATTTAACAAATATACTGAAGTATGAATAGCTTCTGCCCAAAAGCTTTGTGGCAGTTTCTTTTCCAGCAACAAACATCTAGCCATTTCAACAACAGTCCTGTTCTTCCTCTCCGAGACTCCATTTTGTTCAGGTGAATAGCTTACTGTCAACTTGTGATCAATCCCCATATCGTCACAATACTTATTGAACTCATTTTAAGTGTATTCACCACCATTGTCCGACCTCAAAGCCTTTAGCTTACAACCACTTTGTCTTTCCGCAAAAGCTCTAAATTTTTTAAAAACTGAAAATACCCGAGACTTGTTACTCAGAAAATACACCCAAGTCATCCTTGTTAAGTCATCAATAAAGAGCACAAAATATTCATTGTGTTCCAAAGATGATATCTGTATAGGTCCACACACATCAGTATGAACTAGTTCAAGTTTTTCAGTTGCCCTCCCGGTGCATTTTTAGGAAATGCTTTCCTGTGTACCTTACCAATTTGTCAGGACTCACAAACTTCTTTAGACAATGAAATGTCAGGTATATCCTTAGTCAAGCCTTTTTCATACATAGAATTTAAAATACCATAGTTAAAATGACCATATCTTTTGTGCCACAACCATGACTCATCCGTACTTGCAAAATTACATTATCAAACTTCCCATCTAAAGGAAAAGTTTTATCCACCATTTATACTTTAACAATCAAACTATCTTCATAGCAAAGATCAAACAATGTTTGCTCTTAAAAAATAAAGAATAGCCTTTAGACATCATTTGCGCCACACTTAACAAGTTGCGTGCTACACAAGGAACATACAACACATCATGTATAAACTTTGTACCTTGTGTAGTCTGAAAGGCAACTGAACCCTTTCCATGTGCATCGACTATTTCACCATTTCCCATCCTAACTTTAGCTTTGAATGACTTGTCAAATGTGTGAAACAAGAGCTCATTGTGTAACATATGACTCGTACATCCACTATCTATGAACCATGAGGATTTATTGGCTGTGTTTTCTACATGAGAAGCCATAAAAAAGTTTTCTTCTTCATTTTCAGACTTTTCAACAAAATTTGCCTGCTGCACATGGTTTTATTGTGGTTGATTCTACCTGACCCTACAATTTTTCTTAATATGATCCATCTCTCTACAAAATCTACACTGAATCGATGGCTTTCCTGTGAACCAACAGTCTTTTTCTTAATGATTGGTTCTTTTACAATGGCTGCAAGGTGGAAACTTCCCTTTCTTTGAAGATTCCTTCCATGGTTTTCCCTTTGCTACTTTATCTCCTTCCATGGTTTTCCCTTTGCTACTTTATCTCCTTCCATCCTTCTACTGTCCTTCACAGGCTGCTTGCCTTTATGTGGTGCTTGAAATGCCACTTCTGCTACTTCTTCATCTCTTATACTTGATCTTTGTTCTTTGGCTTGCAACTTGCTGATCAGTTCTGCCACAGATAAAGTCTTCAAATCACAAGATTCCTCTATTGCTGAAATCTTGGACTCGAACCTTGCTGGTATCATCTTCTCCACCACCTTTGAATCTGGAAAGGTTTCACCAAACAACCTTATTTTGTTAACAATCTCGACAAGTTTGGCAGAATACTCTTTCACAGTATCTCCTTCTTTCTTCCTTAATATCTCAAATTCTCTTTTGAGAGTTAAGAGTTTGACGGCCTTCACTCTGTCACTTCCGTCGAACTCCTCCTTTAGCTTCTCCCATGCTTCTTTAGGTGTTTCACAAGCCATTATTCTTGTGAAAATCACATCTTAAAGTGTTGAATGAAGACATGTGAGAGCCTTTGGTTTCCTTGACTTCGCATCTTCATAAATCTTCATTTGTGCAACTTTTGGATTTGGTCCAAGTGGAGGAGGATCATCTTCACTTTCAATTGTTTCCCATAGATTAAGAGCTTTGAGATAAGCCTTCATCTTTATCACCCATATGTGATAATTTTCTCCAGTAAACATAGGAGGGCCTGCACCCAAGAAGCTGGTGGATGCCATGTTATTGCTACTCAGCTCACTCATCTTAGAAGAGCTAAAGAAAAAACTTATCTCTTTGCCTTCACAAATCCCTCAAGAAGAAGGGCTCTTGATGCCACTGTTAGAATTTGAAACTATAGAGAAAAAATATAAGCTTTTGCAACAAGGTTTTTTTATCATTCATATTAGATTTCAAAAGACATACACATATATCTACATATGCTTTTCCAAAGTTAGTAGAGGACTATACCTATCCAACCATTATTGACTTTCTTACAAAACATATTCCATAAAACAAGGACTATCTTTCCTTTACAAACTAATCATTATATTTAAAAAGGAACCATTAAACAAAAGACTATATAGAAATATCTCATTTTCTAACAACATCAACTTGGACTGTATGTAGGATGTATTATGTGAGAACTATCTAAATTGGGGGTATGGAGTCTATTGGAACTGTATAAAGATCTGATAATTCATCCTGATCATTATCTCCCTGTCCATGTTGATTACACGAAGAGATTCCAGTAAACTTCCTCAAACCTTCAAGTTCAATAGCCATTTCCTTCATTGTAGGCCTATCTTCTCCTTGCAAGTGAAGACAGCTCTTCACTAGGTCAGCCATCTTTTGAAGTTGCTCAAAATTCCCTTCTTGCAAAACACGACGATCAAGAATTTGAAATAAGCGATTGTTATTAATGGATGAAACAAAATAATCAGCCAAATTCTTTTGCTCATCGTTCCCATCTCTAATTACAGGTTTCAATCCTGTCAAAAGTTCTGCCAGAAGTACTCCAAAACTGTAAACATCACTTTTCTCAGTCAGTTGACTTGTACGAAAATATTCAGGATCCAAGTACCCTGATGTCCCTAGAACTGATGTAGCCACATGTGACTGATCCAGAGGAATTAACTTTGAAGCCCCAAAATCTGCCACTTTAGCTGTGTAAACATTATCTAACAATATGTTGCTAGACTTAACATCCCTATGAATTATAGGCATGGACGCAAATGAGTGAAGGTAAGCAAGTGTAGTGGCTATCTCTGCTGCAATTCTCAAACGGTTTTGCCATGTTAACCAACCCGCTCCACGTTGGTTGTGAATGTGCTCGTAAAGAGTTCCTTCAGAGACATACTCATAAACCAATAAAGGAACTTCATCTTCCAAACAACACCCAATGAATCTTACCACGTTTCGATGGTTGATTTGAGTAAGAATGACCACTTCATTGATAAATTGCTCAATTTGACTCTCGTCCACAATTCTAGATTTCTTAATGGCAACTATGCGAGTATCACGTAGCACACCTCTATATACAATCCCATTGCCACCACGACCAAGAATTCTATCATTTGCATAATTGTTTGTAGCTTTCTTGAGCTCCTCAGCTGTAAATATTCTTGTTGCTTCAACACCGCCCTCTTTAGTGGAGATTCTCTGTTTCAATAATAAACCACCATTTTGTTGGAAAAACTTCTCTCTGACTCTAGTCAATTTTCTTTTCTTGATGCTGAAATAGAGCCAGGTTATCCCAACCACTAGGGAGATAAAGCCGATTCCGATACCTGAATAATTAGTGGAATTTAACTTTTATAGCTTCAAACACATTATGTATTATTCAAACATAGTCCGGATTTCAGAAGAAAAGGAATTGAGTTTGATCTTGGTCTTAGACCATAATCATCAGTATAAATACCAAAATTTGTAGTTCTTTTAATTCTTTATAAGAAATATGAGGAAGCAAAAGTAATACGAGAAACATGTAAATCTCAAAGTTTGGTTAAATAAAGAAACAAGTTTGCAAAAATAGTTTGAAATATATATAACTCCAAGCTCCCCACTCCAGTCATTTTCTAGCACAGAAAATAATTTTCGGTGATAATTTTTTTAGTCATCCTAACAGAAGGATGACATTTTACATATTCAAAAATAATTTAACTTTAAACTTATAATTTTACCTGAGATTATTTATATCTACATAAATGTTTATAGATAGTTTGGACCACAATTTTTTTTTCTTATAATCCTTTCCTAAACATCATGCCCGGTCAAACAACTATCACGTAAATGGATATTTGTGGTTATGAAAGTTTTCCAAGATATATACCTACAGAGAACTTGATCCATGGGAACTCTTGATCATAGTCGGGAGGAATACAACCACGACCATCCTTTTTGCCATCATCGGTATATCCATCAGGGCAAGAACCATAGAAACTCCCCAGGGTGTTTGTGCAGTTCTTTTCACACAAATTGGTGCTTGGATCAGCACACTCATCAATATCTGGAAAAAACAAATGTATAGAACACCGTTATAACAAAGCTTGTGAGTTGATCAAATGGAGCATAAAGCAGCTTTCATTGGGAAATGGTCCTTTATATATATTTATATACCTTGGCAGCCTTGATTGAGATAAGGATTGCCATGATAACCTGTATTACAGCTGCAGCGGTAGCCACCAAGACCAGTATCCGAATCAATGCAGTGACTATTTTCACTGCAAGCATAATTCTCGAGTTTCAGAGCTTGCGTGCAAGTAAGACTCCCGACGGCCCAATCCAGCACAATTGGGACACTAGCCATAATCCTCTCATAAAAATAATCAACATTTAGATCATCACCTAGATCTGGCAAGCCCTGGAAACGAAAGCGATCTGCCTCGCCCAGAAATGCATACCCACATTTATTAAACGACCAAACATCGGTATGGTTTTCTGTGCTAGACATGGTTGTGTTATAGTATTTCAAGCCCTTGGGTATCTGTTTCTGGCAGCAGCCTTTTCCCATACACTCTCCTTCTATCACATCCCCTCTGCTTGTACAGCTGACATTGCAACCATACTCAAAGTTATTAGGCCCTGTGATGGAAGCATAGTCATCGCAACCAACTACAGTAAGCCTGTTCAGCTAGAGAAACTATACGGACCAGATTCTATAAGTGTGGTCCAAGCGAGTGATTTATCGATCACAGCTCCACTGGAGTTGTAACATCTCAAACCCAATGAATTGTCGACGCGCAATTCATCATCGGAGATGTCATAAACCACAATATTTTCTCCTAGGATGAGTTTCTGAGAACCATCACCAGATGTGTTACAGTCGATCTCGAACTGCACATTAAAGGCACAATCTGAGCCAATACCAAATGGGTGTGGAACCGTAACGCTTCCACACTGCTTAGCGCATCCTGGTTTTGTGACATTGGCACCTTTTGAGATGGCGTAAGTTGTATTAGTGTTGATTTGGGCCGTAGTTAATGCCAATGTTACCACACAGGCAAAAAAACAAGCAAGCAAAACCATTTGCTTTGGGTGCATGAATTTAACTTTCCAAGATAATGCAAATTCTAGTGCGACTAACAACTCAAAATTTTCATATATTAATAAATAATAAGGGTCATTCGCAGGAATACCCTATTTTGGACTCTTACTCTAATTTTTGCAATAAAGAAAGATTCAAAATAGGAAAAATTACCTAAATACACAACTTATTTTACCATATTCTCTAAAATTCCTTACCATTTAAAAAAATTACAAAAATCCCTACTCTCCTATTCTCAGATACATCACTTTACGCGATGTATCGGTCGGATACATCACTATACGCAATGTATCAGCACGTGATACATCACTTTATACAATGTATCGAGACGTTGAGTGATGTATCTGAAACCGAGACGTGATGTATTGGGACTTTGAATGATGTATCTGAAATCGGGACGTAATGTATCGAGACGTTTTGAGATGTATCTTTTTGGATTACACCAAATTTAAGGGGGTTTTGTAATTTGAAAAAAAGTATGGATAGGATGTAATTAACTCTTAACACTATGGGATTTGTGTAAAATTCCCTTTAAAATACCCTTGATATTGAAAAATAATTACAACACAAAAGAAATTTACGAGGCACAAGTTATGCTTTATAAGATAAAAAATTCGCAAAACAAATTATGTCTTAATTGTAAGATAAGAAAATCCGCAAGACATAACTTCATTTTCAGAACTCATAAAGTTCTCTATGTTAGGATTTGTCTTTAATTTTCTACCTTATTTGCTACAATTGTGTTTTAATTCAAAAAGATTTTCTCGATGGAACAAAACTTTATATATGTCTATGATAGTCTATCTTTTTTCTCAGAGAAGTCTTGAACTTTTATAAATACAAAATATTTTATTCCCATATGTGAGAACACAACAGTTCCCACTTGTCCTTTAGAGTTAAAAAATTATGTTTTTTTCTGGAGGGAGGGGAACATTATTTTCTCGATAGTTTTATGCTTCTTTTATAATATTAAGCTTTTCTCGGGTAGGTCAATTGACCAAGATATAATAAGTTTTATGTTCTTTTTAGTGTTTTTCTTTTATTGTTCGATTTATCATCGTTAAAGATTTATAATTGTTTAGATTTCATATGATGCCATGTTATTCAAACAAGTGGTATTAACACCAATGGTTGAGCAAGGTCGAAAATTGGTCCAAATCAAGTTGCAACTAATTTGACGATTATGAAGAGTTTTTTTATCAAAACAAATAAATCTGAATACTATATGCGGAGATGAAAGTTTAATCATATTTTTAACAATCCTATTGTTGCATCTTCAAAAACAAAATTAATTTTCAACTCATGCTTACTAGTGCACTGTGCATGGACACTAGCTAATTTCAACTCCTACTATCTGTTAACACTTAGGGTTCAATTTTCAATCTATGCTTATTTTTAACGCATGAACTTTATTTTCAACTCTGCTCATTTCTAATATTATTAACTCGTGTTTACATTTAATGCATATGACTTCAATTTTTAATTCATATAAACTTTTAATCATAGTAAACAATAGTGATATATGAAGATTATATAAAGAACAAAGATCATGATTATTTTACCAGAAAATTCAAGCCAAAGGGAGATTTGTTAGAGTTTGCATTGAGTTTCCTACATTATTTGAAAAGAACTCTTTTATATCTATCATTTTTTTGGAAAAGAAGTTTTGAACTTTAATAAATAGAAGATCTTTTATTCTCATACTAGATTAAATAGCATTCAGGAAGAGTTTTGTTTCGCAGAAGATTATTCCCTCCATATGTTTTATGCTTTCTTTTATAAGTAGGTCAATTGACCAAGATCTACCAAGTTTTATGTCCTTTTTCGATTTATTCTTTTAATATCCGATTTATTATCGTTAAAGATTTGTAATTGTTAGCTTTCACGCTTTATTATTTTGATCCCAACGCTCTAAACTTTGATTTGATAAGGCAAATGTTTTCTAACTTATGTAATACGAATTAGATACTACACAACTTATAGTTAAAGATACTTTAACCCACAATATTTTATTCAATGAAAAACATGAGGGAAACAAATTAAAATCATTAATTTAGTAAGTAAAAATTAAAAACCACCCCAAAATAGAGACAATTTGTGCAAAAACTTGTATTAATTAATGCAAAAAGCTAAAGACGGTTGGGGTCAATCATGCCTAAAATTTAATTAGTCAAGTAGAGTGTTGTATTTAAGGCTGTCAGTAGTTCGGGGATGAAACTAATTATTCTTTCAAGTTCAGAAACGAAACTAACAACTTTATTTTTATTTTATTCTTAAAATATTATTTAGTACTTGTCATTTTCTTGTGGTAACTTATAGAAATCCACTTAGTAGCTAAGTTTTTTAGAATTAAATACCCAATTAGTAGGTCATCTTTGGACAAAGTCAATAGCCTTATTTTGTTGCATTTTAAGTTCATTCGTTGAATCACTTTGAATAAGGTAAAACTCTTATTATCCATTGAAGAAGAAATTTTCTTAAATTGTTAGTTGACACATATACATCAAAATATTTTTTTAGCGGTAATTAGTTAATGGTAATAGTTTAATTGCCGTTAAATATATTTTTTTAAAACTCAATTACTAGTGATAATTACATTTTAGCACTCTTTTGTAAATATCGATAAAGGCTATAGCGATATTGGATCCAATGACAATTAATTAATGCCCGTAATGTTCTATCACTCTTTGTTATTGTGCATATTTATTGTCACTAAAAGTTATTTTTGTCACAGTAACATTTGTTTACCAAGTTTATTTCAATTGTCACTGAAAGTTATTTAGCTTGTCAATGTCTCAATCAACCACAAGATTTTTGCGTATAACAACAAAAATGTCAACCATAACATTATTACTCTCTTTGATTGCTTTATCATGACGGATTTAAACAAATCAATTATAACAAATAAATATAAATATCCAAGAAAGGTGAAATGGTTATATTACACTAATATATATAATCCAAGTTGATATTTTGAAAAATCTCAATCTTAGCACTCAAAGATTTTAAAAGAGAAGATAAACTCGTAGGTAAACCCCAACAAAGACATATATATAACTTTAATAACGTAATAATCTATTTTTGTGAGCACACAATTATATTATACTGTTTAATAAAATTTAAAATAGTAATTGGATGTTGTTTGCTAGAGATAGATAATTTTTCCTATTAATAAAGCTAACCATTTGAACTTGAAAGGTGATGGGATAAGATTGGTTCAACATGGGCCATGCACGCTTCTTAATGAGTAAGGTTTATTAGATTTTTGTAAACCACTATGCACTTGAAAAACAATTTATTCGTAAGCGTTTGGTCATATGATTTGGAGTTCAAATTTCAACTTCAAATTAATGTTTATTTATGATATTTGAACACATTTTCAATTTTAATTTAATATTTTGATTTTAAATTTTAAATCCTACTAAAGGGTAGGATTTCAATTCCAAATATTTTATTTTATTTTATTTCTAAATTTAAGACTTGATTCATAAATCTATATTTTGCAAAAAAGAAGATCCATAATTTTAAGTTTTGTAAAAAGAGACTCACGCTCAATTTGAAGAAAGATTGTTCATATCATTTGAAAGATTATATTAAAAATTAGTTAGTTAATTATATACTACTATTATGATTTATTGAATCATTGAATCTTTGTAAAATTATGTGTATTTGGAAGTTTATAGTAACATGTAATCACAAGTATTTATTTATATGAAATTAGGCGAATTGGTCTTGTGGACCCTTGTACTTGTATCGATTTGTATTGTGAACCCTTCTACTTACCCATTTGTCATCTGGACCCCTGAAACCATCCAAACGCAATAGTTTAAATGCATTTTTTAATGTGACATCCTATGTGGCAAGAGTCCACACGGAGCGTGTGAAACACACAAAACAGGAGCGTGAGACATTCCAAAAAGGCATTAACGGTCCTTTTTTGAGGCATTAAAGGTGTCTTTTCTTCCTCATTTGCACTCAACACCATTGTTGGGCAAATTTAAGCTTTTTTTTCTTCTCTTTCTCGATCTTGTCTCTCTAAATTTCTTCTCCTTTATTTTTTTTCCTTCGATTTAAAGGCATCTCTTCTTCCTCTTTGTGCAATTCTATTGTATTTTTGTTGATTTGATTTTGTTAGTCGTCACCATGACGCGGGTACAATGTTGCTACTGTGGAATTTATGTAAAACTTAAGACGTTAAGGACACCAACTAATCCTGGAAGAATGTTTTGGGGTTGCCAAAAATATGCATGTGGTAATGGGTGTGGATTCTTTCGATGGGCTGATGCAAATGATTCAACATGCCAAGAACAATACAACATCAAGAATCCATCAACGAATTCAGGGCAAGGAAGACAAGCAAGACAAGTAAGACATGGAAGACATGAAAGGCAAGAAAGGCAGGAAAGACAAGGATCAAACACTAGTATTGATATCACTGTTATTGTGATTGTTGTGCTTTGGTTTCTAGCTGCTATTTTTAAGATATATTGATTTGTGTTAGCTGTTATTTGATAATGAAAGACATTGACTTCATTCAAACACAAATTTGTTGTCAATTATATGCAGCAGTTGTGAATTGCACAACACATACATTGGCTTCACAATAGCCTTTTAACACAAATCTGAACAACAACTTAACAAAGGCATTCACTTCATTCAAACACAAATTCATATACAAAAACAAAGTCTTCCCAATTAAGGCATAACCAAAACAGTTGGGATCAAGTCATTAAGATAAATAAAGTCAGTTGGGATTAAGTCATTAAGCTAAACAAAGAGAAATCTAATGTGTGCCTTGAGTGCTTGGTGTGGCATGAGTGTCTGTTGTGCCTTGAGTGCTTCTGTAACTCTCCTCTCTTAGCTACCTTTAAGTAACTGCAGCTCTTCCCTTCCACCTTAGTCCATTGGGTTTGTAACCAAGATCAATATTGGTAGGAGTTGAACTTGACAATGTAGCTCTATGTAACACTCTATTAGTATTTTCAGACTGAGAAAACAATAAAAATCTTCACTTAAAGATGAACTAATATCAATTAATGCAATTAAATGTGTAAATGATAAAATACATACCCTCTCAATTACACTTCCACCGGATCCAAATAAGAGACCATAACCAGCTGTTTTTGTATTTTTTTTGTCTTGGTCTCATATATCCTAGAGTTGCACCACCTCTCAAAGCTGTGCTAGTCTTTCTTTTTTGGCCAGCTGCACAACAAGTTGATTCTTGAGTACCTAATGGAGTTGTTGCAGACCTCACACCACTTGATGTAGCACTAGTAGGCCTTCCACCAGATGCTGAGGCAGTTTTAGGCCTTAAACCACTTGATGTAGCACCTGTAGGCCTTCCACCAGATGTTAAGGCAATTTCATGCCTCAAACCACTTGATGTAGCACTTGTAGGCTTTCCACCAGATGCTGAGGCAGTTTCAGACCTCAAACTTGGACCTGCATTTACACTTGATTGACTTCCAATTGCAGCGCTTGTAAAATCAGATGTAGTGAATGCTTTATCACTTATTCTAGCAGTTGAAGTTCCAACATTTTTCTACAAACATATCTTAAAGTCAAAAGTATAACTAAAAAGAGTAAAATTCAGTAACAGAAAGACATTAAAGCACAACTTACTAGAGTTGGACATCCTTTCTTGTTATGTCCAAAAGTCTTACACACAGAACATTTCATTTTTCTTCCATTCCTTGTAGCCTTTTCAAACTTCTTCTTAACTGGTTCATCACTATCTTTTCTCCTGTTTTTACCTGGTCTTCCTGGCATGGCAGTAATTTCAAGTGGTTTAATAGTTGGTCTTGTGCTTTTTGGCCACATCTTAGGTTGTATAAACCTATTATATGCTTTCAAGTATGTTTCCTTCTTATACCAGTGATCCACAAATGACTCAACAATCAAATCCTTATAATGACTTGATGTAAGTGCATGGCCACAAGGAATTCCCTTTAGTTGCCATGACCTACAACTACACACCTTCTTTTTAAGTCAACAACATGTTTATATGGTGGATCATGAATCTCAAAGCCAAGATCACCACTAAACTTCACCTCACATGTATTTGCAATTTCAGCATTTTTTCTAAGAATGTCCATAGCCATTGGTGATACATCAGTAATCCATTTTTCTGAAAATTCTCTCATTTGATTCATTCTTTCCATAACTTTGACTCTTATTTCCTCTAGCATAGTGATGATTGATTTGAACCTAGCACCCAAAATTCAACTGTTGAAAGTCTCACACATGTTGTTCCCAACCACATCACACTTGCTATGTTCTTTAAAAAATGCTCTACACCATGCTTCTTTGTTATACTTTAACAAATCTTCCACAATACCTTGTCCTAACTGACTCATGTCATCAGGTTTTACCTGTAAAAGGACCTCAAATGATGCCCTGGCAACCTGCCAGAATTTTCTTCTCCTTTCTTCACCCCTCCACTCTTTCTTCCAATTTGCCCATATATACCTAGCACACCATCTAATTTCAGCATTTGACAATAGTTCAGTAAGTGCAAGATGAAGAGTACCCTATCAAACAAAAAACATTAGACATACAACAATGTTAAATATCAATTACTACAGAAAATAGGAAGAATAAATTTAACAAATAATTTAGTAATACCTTCTGCATATCAGACATCACTGTTAGTCCTTCACCTTTAGTTTTCTGTAAGTTCCAAATCATGTTTGATGCACTTGAGAAACCAAGATCATATGTCCTTGGTTTCTTTATCAACTACTGCCCATGCTATAGGGTACATCTGATTATTTTCATCTTTGGAAATACAAGATAACAGTTCACCTTTACATACACTCTTGAGAAATGCACCATCTAACCCAATAATCCTTCTACACCCTTCTTTCCATCCACTTTTTAAGGAACTAAGACAAATATAGATGCTCATAAACACCTCTTTTCCTGAAATTGTGTTCTTGGATGTCCTAATAGATACAGTAGTTCCGGGATTTGTGGTCTTTAATTCCTCAGCATAATTATACAGCCTAGCAAACTCCTCTCTAAAATTTCCCAAATGTTCATTCATAACTCTCAGTTTTACCTTTCTACAACTTGTCTTACTAACATACAAACCATACTGTTTTTGTATCAAAGATTGAATCTGATGTAGTTTGATGGTAGGCTCACTCATAATCCTCTCCTTGTAATGTTTACTAATCCAAATAGGGGTACACATTTTATTGTTTGTTCTTTTACAACACTTGTGGATAGGAAAATATGTCTTAAAACTGAAGTTTCCAGTGTTACCATCAATACTTCCAAGAATATGCCAAGGACAACCCTTTCTTTTACACTTTGCCCTAATCCTTTCCTTCTCATTAGGTTTCAACTTAATATTCACACCCTTCTGAATAGAGTAAGTTTGCAGTGCCTCCATGAACTCAATATGATTCAAAAAAATCATATACTATTGAAATAAAACCTTTTTAGCAGTTGGGTTAAAGTAGATCTTGGTACTTATACTTCTAGGTTGTGGATCTACCACTTCATAATTCTCAATAGCATCCCCTTCATCTTCACTAATGTCACTACCAGTATCTGAGCTATCAAAATAAGGGTCATCACCACCCAAATTACCTTCAAATCTTCCTCTCTTCTCCTTATAAATGTCTTCAAAACCAGCATCTATACCTACAGGACCAGATGGTATCTCATCTAGATTTACTCTATCAGTCTTCTCTTTAACTTATTCGTGAATGTTAAATTGTCTAGCTTGAAGCAGCTCCTCATCTAGATCACTCAAATCATCAATGTTTTTATCAAGATCATAGAGAGAATCAGAATCAGAATGAAGCTCTACATTTACTCTAGGTGTCTGATCTTCAACTCTAGGGGACTGCTCTTCAACTCTAGGGGACTGATCTTGGTTTAAATTCCTAGTTTCATTTTCATCAAATGGTTCAGATAAATACACATCAGCCTTATCATTTTGTGGGGAGAAGGACACATCAGAATTATCTTTTTGTGGGGAGGACACATCAGCATTAGTGCTAGGCAATACATGTAGCTCCTCAACAACTAAAGGTATACTAATTGGATGTACCACAAATACATCAACAAAATTTGCACCCTTCAAACTATTAAGAAACTTTAAAACATCAGAATATTTAACATGTAATAACCACCCTTCTTGTTGACTCTACATCCAAATGTTTCAACATTTTCAACACCCAATTCCCTTGCTATTTTATGAAACAACATGATATGCAACTCATCTACATCTATATGAATCTTTTCAAGATCAGTGATTCCATTGGCATACCTTAGCTCATGATCAGATAGAAAACAACCTCCATAGTGAAAATTGAAGTGTCACTACTGTTAAAGCCATTTACTTACCATGCCTGTAAAGTGACAAGAAAAACAAGGTGTAAAAGATTCTAATTTTAAAAGTAAAAATAACAAAAAGCCCTAATTTTTTAAGGAAACAAGGTGTCAAGATTCATATACACCTCTGAAGTATAAGAATGGACCACTAACACAATCAATACCCAAGACAATTGTCGAAAAAAAATAGGCTTAGTTTCAGTCAAAATTGAGATTTTACGAATAAACCCTAGAATCTACTCGAATTCACGAAATATGCCATTGAAATCCCTCAAAGTCAAAACAACCACTACGAAAGCATATTACACTAACATTAGGCACAAATCAAAGTAAAATCTCCAAAAATTTTCAAAAAATCCACTGAAAATCGACCCAAAAATAAAACAAATACATACGGCAAAAATGCAAGAAATAAAAACTAACAAATAGCTTTAAAAACTGAGAAACTTACAATGAAAATCAAGGCAACGTCCTTTGACTGAGCTTGTGGGAGAAGGAGAAGGGGAAATCGCGGCAATGAATGAGTTCTTGGGAGAAGTCGTGGTAGAAGGGGAGAGAAGAAGAAGTGTCTAGATGAACAATGAAAAATGACTTTTCTTTGTTCATACTAGTCTTTGCCTATGTGGACTGAATATTCCTACATGGAATTAAAGTTTTTTTTAGTTAGCCAACATGTAAGTGTTTGTGCAACACACACAATACCACATCAAAAAATGTGTTTAAACTGTTGCGTTTGGTTGGGTTCAGGGGTCGAGATGACAAAGGGGTAAGTAGAAGGGTTCACAATATAAATCGATACAAGTAGAAGAGTCCACCAGATCATTTCGCCTATGAAATTATGAAGATATAAGATTTGTTAATGTGGCGTCTTACGATAGTTTGATACTTATTTAAGAATTATGGTTTGTTTATTTGGTAAGATGGTAAGAATTGAGTTGTATGTAAAGATCGTAATATTTATAGGGATTTAAGAGAAAATTATGCAAAATATCATCACATCAAATTTACTTACCATCTTTTTAGTCCAATTTATTTGAATCACCTAAAATGGTCATTCAACCCTTTTTTTCCCCAAAAAAATGACCCATTGCATCATCTTCTTCCTTCTTCTCCATCTTCTACTTCCTCCTTCTTCGTCATCTTCTTCTTCATCTTCTGCTACTGCTGTTTCGTCCTTCTTCTTCTTTAAAATTTGATGTATCACACACGTGAATTGTTTCAAGCAAATTATATATTAAAAGACTAAAAACATTGAGAGAATTTCACATTTAAAATTTGGGATTGTTTAGAGGATATTTTGTGTTGGTCAGAATTAAATAGTCAGTGTATCCCTCATGCATAGTCAGTGTATATTTCATGTATATTTAAACTATATTCAACTTTTTGAGTGTATCATAATACATAGTCAATGTATAATTCATTATTCATGTATAAGTAAGTTATATTCAGCTTTTTTTAGTGTAACATAATGTATGATCATTGTATACTTTCTGTGACTTTTGAATTTTTTTTAATGTAAATAAAACATGATCATATTTATTGTAAACTAATTATTTTATTAATTGTACAGATATGAAACTATTGGGCGACAATATTCTTATCTTAATTTAAGATATGTAAAGACCGACTCATTAATAAGGAGAAAAATGTGGGACGAAAATATTCATATCCTAATTTAAGGTGTATACGTATATTTTAAAATTTGAAATTCTGATTTTAGGTACTGTTCAATGTATCAAAGGATTTTGATGTAGATAATCAGTTTATGTACACATGAAGTTGATGGCATATATATTTATTTATTTGATGTATACTTTTATAATTAAATTGAAGTATACATCGATCGACTGTGATAAAGCATCTTCATCTTCAAGGAGTTTGTTGTAAATAACTAGTTAATATATACATAAAGTCGACTGCATAGCTAATTTATATATACACATATGGCAGATGTATACTTTAATAATTAGTTTGAAGTAAACATGAATTTTGATGACTTTTGAGCTAAAATCATGCCTCAAGTATTAACTCCATGTACAACAATCAAATTCAATGGCCTGTAAATGCTTTAGCAGCATTTTCTAAAGACCTTTTTTTGTAACCTATACTAAGAGTTATGAACAAACTTTAGTCCATTAGGCTAAAATTGTCTGTTCCATAATATAATTCTTTTCATACTACACATTTACACTTTTTTTAAAATAATCATGTAACTAAGATTAGCAAAAATTACAGAACCAGAGGGGACATGTCAACCTAACCTCCAGACACACAAAAAGAGAGCATACAGTGGAGTTAATACTCCTAAGAGATCTTGTCCCTAAACATACTGGCATCTATAGAGTAGGAGAATCATGGGCACCAAGAAGAGTGTTTTTTTTCTCGTCTTCGAAAGGACGGGAGCTGCATCTTATACCTTCTACGGGGGCCAATAGCTTCCTTAGGAAGGTCTTCTTTATGTAGGAAAATTTTATCTTCTTGAAGGGTGGTGACATGCTTTGCAAGAGCGTCTGCAACTCCATTACTCTCTCTATAGACTAATTGTGACATTCTTCTGTTGCATTTTGTGTCTAATATCATCGATTATATTCTGCAATCTCCAAGAGGGTCTAGTCACCCCTTTGATCATGTTGATAACGATCATAGAGTCTAATTCCGTTTCAATGTTCCTGTTGTTTTCGTCACAGCACCATGAAATTCTTATTAAGGCAGCATAGGCTTCACTAAAGTTGTTAGTGTAGAATTGAGCCGGGTACGCGAAGGCCATGACTAAGTCACCATTACTATTTCTAACAATTCCGCCAGCCCCTGCTTTGTTCTAGTCTTTCACGAAACTCCCATCAGTGTTCAATTTCCAAACATCATTGCTAGGTTTGCTGCGCAAACCATCAAGCTGCTGATAGTGATTTTGTACTTCTCAGCTATATGACACACTAGCTTCCAGTTCCAATGTTGGTCCATCCTGCTAAACTCTTCTGCATCAATTCTTTGACCTGAAAGAAATTTGGTGGCAAATGCTATTTGTGCTGACCTGCTTATGCTCAAATATCATAGTACACCTCGCTTTCCAAATTTTCCAACACATAATGATGGGAGTAATAAGGAGTAAATACTTATGTACAACATTTTTGGGCGGTAAGGTCTACCATTGATCAAGCATCACTACCACAAAAATGATTTTTAGCAATAATTAATTAACGGCAATAGCTTAATCGCTGCTCAATATGTTCTTTTAGAGGCAATTAACACTCTTTATAAATGTCCGTAAAGCTTATAGTGACTTTGGATCTAATGACAATTAAATAATGCCGGTAAAGGTTTTAGCCCTCTTTTTTAATGTACATATTTAGTTTATTGCCGCTAAAAGATGTTTTTGTTGTAGTGCATGTTCTCCATGTTTCGACCGGTCAGTCCCAACATATGCAATTATCTGTTTCTAGTCATCTACAAAAAAAATTCTGGTGATCATCTAATATATAAAGAAAATATGAATGAAACAAGTTATAATCAAGAAGAAAATCTATGTCAAAAAACTAATATGAATATGGAGTGTACATCATGCTAACATAATCCTGGCATCTGAAGAACCCGATATGAAATTGAGCAATGATTTCTCTGTTTACATTGCAGTTTTTTATCAATAATGGGATGTGTCTGACATGCTATTCTGTGACTTTCTTAATGCGTTATGTTATCTAATGTTCTACTCTGTGAGGTAAATAAGAAATACAGTACTGAGAAAATTGTTCACTGTGAAATCTGCTGATGTTCTTTAGTTGTTTACTTGAACTTTTTGTCTGTTCACCCAATGCATTGTGAAATAAGTGAATCTGTGATTACGATTGTGAAAGATTAAAAGATTCAGATTTGAATGTCGATCGATTGTAATAAATTCATTTGATTAAATTTCCAATAGCTAAATTGTTAGCGGAAACGTGAAAATAAAGAACAAGGAAGAATAACAATATTTAACGTGGTTCGGATCAAAATGATCCTACATCCACCAGAGAACAACTGCACCAATATTTATTTCACTCCAAAAAGAATACAAGTGAAATACTACAAGAGAGAGAGATGAGATCAAACGCCTTAGTACTTGAAAAGGCAAGTGAGAGGTGTGTTACAAATGAATTAAGAGCTACCTATTTAAAGGAGTGAATTCTTCCTATCGATGTCATCCATGACATCACTATGTGTCAAAATGTCAAGGTTTAAAGTGTGAAACCATTTTATGGTTTACCTAAATTTCACCTACAAAGATACTATTTTGACCTTTTATTTTTGTACCAAAGAATTATCTTCCTACCAAATCTTCACATTAATTCATCTTTATTAGGTTTGTCTCCACAAGGACCAAACCAACTCTTTCAATCTCCACCTTGGTTTGCGTTCCGAGCATGTGTATGAACAACTCTGGCCAAAACTTCTAAGCTTACAGGGCAATCCCGTTGTAAGAAACAAGAAGAATCAAACCTTTGTTAAACATACTAGCTCCACCTAGCAGTTGTTCCCTCGGAGTTGCATTAATTGATGCATACTCCCGCCAAGTCCTTGCAGTGTGCAAACTTGGCAAGCAGGACTATCTTGGTCAACATGTCTGCAGCGTTTTCATCTGTGATAACCTTCTCAACCTTGATAGCTCCCTCTTCAACGACATCTCGAATGAAATGGAATCTGACATCAATGTGTTTGGTGCGCTCATGAAATCTTTGATTTTCAATCAAATGAATAGCACTTTGACTATCACATCTTAGAGTTGATTCCAGCTGAACCAAACTCAATTCTGCCACCAAACCTTTCAACTAGATAGCTTCTTTCACCGCCTCTGTTGCTGCCATATATTCTGCCTCTGTTATAGACAAAGCGACAATTGACTGTAAAATTGATTTCCAACTAATGGCACTACCAACGAGAGTAAAGATGTATCATGTTGTGGACCTCCTTCTATCAAGATCCCCTGCATAGTCAGAATCTACATAACTGACAACTGAAATACCTTCACTTTTCTGAAAGGTTAGCCCAACATCAGAAGCTCCTTTGAGATATCTCAATATCCACTTGATAGCTTCCCAATGCCTTTTTCCTGGATTTGCCATGTACCTACTTACCACACTTACAGATTGAGCAATATCTGGACGTGTGCACACCATAGCATACATAATGCTGCCAACTGCGCTAGCATAAGGAACGCTTGACATATGCTCTACCTCATCCATAGACTGAGGCATTTGTAACTCTGAGAGCTTGAAATGAGAAGCTAACGATGTACTTACAGGCTTGCTTATTTGCATATTGAATCTCTCAAAAACCTTTTTGATGTACCTTTTCTGAGAAAGATGTACAACACCGTCTTCTCTGGAAATCTCCATTCCAAGGATTTTCTTTGAAGCTCCAAAATCCTTCATGTCAAATTCCTTGCTCAACAGTTTCTTCAAAATATTTATTTATGTGATGTTGTTAGCAGCAATAAGCATATCATCAACATACAACAATAGATAAATCATAGAGTTACCAAACATTTTCTTATGATACACACAACTATCAAATGCACTCCTCGAGAATTCATGTGTAGTCATGAATGTATCAAACCTCTTATACCACTGTCAAGGGAATTGCTTCAAACCATACAAGGACTTCTTCAGTGGGCATACATGATCTTCTTTTCCTTCAGCTAGGAAACCTTCAGGCTGATCCATATAGATTGTCTCTTCTAGATCACCATGTAAGAAAGCAGTTTAGACATCAAACTTTTGAAGCTCTAAATCAAATTGTGCAACCAATGCTAGTAGCACACGAATTGAGCTATGTTTCACGACTGGAGAGAATATCTCATTGTAGTCAATTCCCTCCTTCTGACTGAAACCCTTTGCAACCAATCTCGCCTTGAACCTAGCATCTTCCACTTTTAGAATACCATCTTTCTTTCTGTAGACCCATTTGCATCCAACTGTCCTCTTCCCATTTGGCCTTTTAACTAAGACCCATGTCTCATTTTTATGAAGAGACTCCATCTCTTCTATCATAGCTAACCGCCATTATGCAGCATCCTTGCAAGAAGTTGTTTCAACATACGAGGAGGGCTCGAGATCCTTAATCTCTTCTTCTGCAGCTACGAATGCATATGCAATCAGATATAATTGCTCTATGAGACGTTCTGGTTTCCGTATCTACCTTTTGTCCCTTCCCTTCGCAATTGTGTATAGTTCATTTACAGCAAGTTCTTCAAGATCTGCATCTTTTGACTCATCAATTTGAGTCTCTTGATCTTTTTCCTTGGTAAGCTCCACCTGTAGCTCCACCTGCTCGTTGTTCTCGTTTCTTGATAACTCCACAGAAACTTTACGAGGATCAAGCATAGAGGATTCATCAAAGGTAACATCTCTACTAACTACAAATTTGAGTAAAGACAAACACCAAAGTTTGTACCCTTTTACTCTATCTACATACCTTACGAATATGGCCTTCTTAGCTCTTGGTTCAAGCTTTCCTTCATTAACATGATAATAAGCTGGACACCCAAATATTCGCAAGTATGAATAGTTAGAGGGTTCACCAAACGATACTTCATTCGGAGTCTTAAAGTCAATGGTTGATGCTGGAGATCGATTGACAATATGAGAAGTAGTGTGAACTGCTTCAGCCCAAAACACTTTGGACATTTTGGCTTGTAAGAGCATACAACGAGCCTTCTCAAGAAGAGTTTTGTTCATCCTCTCGGCAACTCCATTCTGCTGTGGTGTGTGCCTGACCATCTTATGTCTTGCGATCCCATGAACTTTGCAGAAATCATTGAACTCTTCACTGCAAAACTCTAAGCCATTGTCTGTGTGAAGATACTTGATTTTTCTCTCCATTTGATTTTCAACCAAAATCTTCCACTCTTTAAATGCTACAAAAACATCACTTTTTGCCTTCAGGAAACACACCCAAACCTTTCGTGAAAAATCATCAATAAATGTGAGAAGATAGCTTTTTCCTCCCTTCGATGGAAGCTTAAAGGGACCCCATAAATCTGAATGGGTGTAGTTTAGCACCCCTCCCGTCTTGTGCTTGCCAATGCTGAAGCTGACCTTCTTCTGCTTCCCTAAGACGCAGTGCTTACAAAATTCAAATGTGTTGATCTTCTCACCATTCAAAAGGTTGCGGTTGCTCAACATCTCCGGTCGTCGTGCGCTCATATGACCTAGTCTCATGTGCCATAATCTTGCATTGTCATCATTAGACAACTGCGATGTAGATGCATTTACAAAACCAACAATGGTGCTTCCTACTAGTGTGTAAAGGCCATCCTCCAGCTTGGCCTTCAGCATGACTAAAGACCCTTAAGTCACTTTCATAGTTCCTCCTTCACTCATGTACTTGTAGCCTTGTTTATCCAAAGTACCCATAGAGATCAAATTCTTCTTCAGATCAGGAACATGACAGACATTTGTAATAGTCCTCACGATTCCATCATGGCAGCGAACCCGAACTGAACCAATGCCAACTATTTTACAAGTTGCATTATTGCCCATTATTACAATTCCTCCACTTGTCTCATAGCTGCTGAACCAATCTCTTCGGAATGTCATATGTAGAATACAATCAGAGTCTAACACTCATGTGTTGTCATAGACTCCACAATTGCATGATGTTGTTAGTACATAATCATCATCAGAATCATGTACCTGCTCAACAATGGATGCACTCACCTTTTCTTTGGACTTTGACATAGGGCATCCTCGTTCAAAGTGACCCTTATTGTGACAGCCCCAACACTCCGCATTCTTCTTGTTCACACGAGACCTTGATCTGTACTTTGATTTGCTCCTTCCCTGTTGGCTAGTACAACCTCTCATAAAGAGCCCACTAGCTTCGTCACCATTGTCTCTTTCAAAGTGCCTCCGCACATCACAAGAGTTAAATGTTTGCCGCACTTGCTCAAGAGTGATAGGCGCCTTACTATACATCATTGAATTCTCAATATCACGATATTTTGAAGTCAATGAAAATAGCAAAGCACATGCAAGCGTCTCCTCATCCTTTTTAATTCCAGTAGTATGTAAGTCCATCACAAGTTTATTGAGCGCACCTAAATGGTCTTGCAACAAAGTACCTGACTCCATCTTAAATGTGTGAAGCCACCGTTGTAACAACATCCTTGTTGTCACCGACCAGTCCTGGTAAAATGCTTCTAGCCTTTTCCATAACTGTTTGGACGTCTTATCGGTACTTATACTCACTTCACAAAGCACGTTAGGTGCAAGGGACAATTGGATTACACTCAATGCATCTCCTTCAATCTTTTCCTTATCGGAATCCGATGTTTTATCGGGGTACTTTCCGTCAATAGCATGGATTGAACCTTCCCTCCGCAGTAACGCCATCATCTGGATTTTCCAGATATTGAAGTTGTTGCGCCCACTAAATCTATCAATTTCAAACTTCATGGAACTCATTTTTACTTGTTCTTCCTCTTCTACTACAAAGTATTTTGGAAATACAGAAAACCAAAGTAATTCTTTTCTGATATGAAAGTTCAGACTGTGCTGCAATCACAGAGCATACTCAGACAAAACCTTGGCTCTAATACCAATTGTTAGCGGAAACGTGACAATAAAGAACAAGGAAGAACAACAATATTTAACGTGGTTCGGATCAAAATGATCCTACGTCCACCATAGAACAACTGCACCAATATTTATTTCACTCCAAAAAGAATACAAGTGAAATACTACAAGAGATAGAGAGGAGATCAAATGCCTTAGAAGTTGAAAAGGCAAGTGAGAGGTGTGTTACAAATGAATTAAGAGCAACCTATTTATAGGAGTGAATTCTTCCTATTGATGTCATCCATGACATCACTATGTGTCAAAATGTCAAGGTTTAAAATGTAAAACCATTTTATGGTTTACCTAAATTTCACCTACAAAGATACTATCTTTACCTTTTAATTTTGTACCAAAGAATTATCTTCCTACCAAATCTTCACATTAATTCATCTTTATTAGATTTGTCTCCACAAGGACCAAACCAACTCTTTCATAAATACTTCTGAATCTACAGTAAACTCTAGATTGTTTTGGTAGATCCAGATACAAACCTATATCTCAAGGTCAACAATTAATTCAATCCCTCTTTGTTGTGAGAAATACTTTAATCTGTACATATGCCAAACGAAATATCAATTGCCCTTTGCAGAGAAAGTGTTCAACACGACATTTAAGAAAAAAAGGAAGACTTTTGAAACTTCTGGTCTAAAACCGCCCTTAAATTTGCTGCTAGGAGGGCGATTTTTTTTCTCGACAATTTTATCGGGTTTACTGCCAATAAAAATGGATGCTTATCATCAAAAGGTCCTATATATAATATCTGCGAAATCTCCAACATTTCAAACACACAACATAACATCAACTTGAGAGGAAAAAGGAAAGTAGTGTACATAACATAACTTAGACTATATGTAGGATGCATTATGTGAGAAATATCTAATTATTTGGGGGTATGGAGTCTATTGGAACTGTGTAACTATCTAGTAATTCATCCTGACCATTATCTCCCTGTCCATGTTGATTAAACGAACAGATTCCAGATAACTTCCTCAAACCTTCAAGTTCAATAGCCACTTCCTTCATGGTAGGCCTATCTTCTCCAAGCGGTTGAAGACAGTTCTTCACCAGCTCAGCCATCTTTTGAAGTTGCTCAAGATTCCCTTCTTGAAAAACACGATCAAGAATTTGAAATAAGCAATTTTTATTCACAGATGAGACAAAATAATCAGCCAAATTCTTTTGCTCGTCGTTTCTTTCTCTAAATATAGGTTTCAACCCAGTCAAAAGTTCTGCCAGAACTACTCCAAAGCTGTAAACATCACTTTTCTCCGTCAATTGACTAGTGCGAAAATATTCAGGATCCAAGTACCCTGTTGTCCCTAGAACCAATGTAGCCACATGTGTTTGATCCAAAGGAATTAATCTAGATGCTCCAAAATCTGCCACTTTAGCTGTGTAAGCATTATCTATTAATATATTGGCGGACTTGACATCCCTATGAATTATAGGCATGGACGCAAATGAATGAAGGTAAGCAAGTGTAGTGGCTATCTCTGCTGCAATTCTCAAACGGTTTTGCCAAGTTAACCAACCCGCTCCATGTTGGTTGTGAATGTGCTCGAAAAGATTTCCTTCAGAGACATACTCATAAACCAATAAAGGAACTTCATCTTCCAAACAACACCCAAAGAGTCTTACCACGTTTCGATGGTTGATTTGAGTAAGAATAGCCACCTCATTGATAAATTGCTCAATTTGACTCTCGTCCACAATTCTAGATTTTTTAATGGCAACTACGCGAGTATCACGTAGCACACCTTTATATACAATTCCATTGCCGCCACGACCAAGAATTCTGTCATCGGCATAATTGTTTGTAGCTTTCTTGAGCTCCTCAGCTGTAAAAATTTGTGTTTCTTCCACACCGCTTCCTTTAGCAGACGTTCTGTGTTTCAATAATAAACCACCATTTTGTTGGAAGAACTTCTCTCTGACTTTAATTAATTTTCTTTTACTGATGCTGAAATAGAGCCAGGTTATCCCAACCACTAGGGAAATAAAGCCGATTCCAATACCTGAATAATCAGTGGAATAAAACTTTTTTAGTCTCAAACACATGTATTATTCAAACGTAGTCCGGATTTCAGAAGAAAAAGATCAATTGAGTTTGATTTTGGTCAATTGAGTTTGATTTTGGTCTTAGACCATAATCGTCATTAAACTTTGGAGTTCTTTTAATTCTTAATAAGAAATACATAAGAATATGGGGAAACAAAAGTAATTCTCAAAGTTTGTTTAAATAAAGAAATAAGTTTGCAAAAATAGTTTGAAATATATATATAACTCCAAGCTCCCCACTCCAGTCATTTTCTAGCACAGAAAATAATAATTCTCGGTGATAATTTTTTTGGTTATCCTAAATGAAGAATGACACTTTATATATTCAAAAATAATTAAACTTTAAACTTATCATTTTACCCTTAACAAGATTATTTATAGCTACACAAAGTTTTCCAAGATATTTACCTAGAGAGAACTTGATCCATGGGAACTGATTATTGGGAGGAATACAACTACGACCATCCTTGTTCCCATCATCGGTATATCCATCGGGGCAAGAACAATAAAAACTCCCTGGGGTGTTTGTGCAGATCTTTTCACACGGATTGGTGCTTGGATCAGCACATTCATCAATATCTGGAAAAAACAAATAACCAGAACACCGTTATATCAAAGTTTGTGATGAGTTGATCAAATGGAGCATAAAGCAGCTTTCATTGGGAAATGGTTCTATATATTTATACCTTGGCAGCCTTGATTGAGATAAGGATTGCCATGATAACCTGTATTACAGCTGCAGCGGTAGCCACCAAGACCAGTATCCGAATCAACACAATGGCTATTTTCACTGCAAACATAATCCTCTCTTTTCATAGCTTGCGCGCAAGTAAGATTCCCAATGGCCCAGTCCAGCACAATGGGCACAGTGGCTTTTAACCTCTGATAAAAAGAATCAATAGTAAGATCATCACCTAGATCTGGCAAGCCCCGGAAATGGAAGCGATCTGCCTCGCCCAGAAACACATACCCACATGAATTAAAGGAATAAACGTCGGTATGGTTTCTTGTACTAGACATGGTTGTGCTATAGTATTTCAAGCCCTTGGGTATCTGTTTCTGGCAGCAGCCTTTTCCCATACACTCTCCTCCATTAATCACATCCTCTTTGCTTGTACAGCTGACATTGCAGCCATACTCAAAGTTGTTAGGTCCCATGATGGAACCGTAGTCATCGCAACCAACTACAGTAATCCTGTTCAGCACAGAGAAACTATACGGACTTGATTCTGAAAATTCTATGGAAACCATTTCCTCAACGGGCTCAGGTTCGGTGGAGTTGTAACATCTCCAACCGTAGTCACAGGAGACACGCAATTCAGCATCCGAGATGTGGTACACATTAATATTGTGCTTTCTTATGAGGGCTTTCTGAGAACCATTAATATAAATGTCGCAATCGATTTGGAACTCCGGATCATAAGCACAACCTGAGCCAATACCGAATGGGTAAGGAACCGTCACAGTGCCACACTGCTTAGGGCATCCTGGTTTTGTGACATTGGCACCTTTAGTGATGGTGGAAGTTGTATTAGTGATGGTTTGGGCCATGGTTAATGTCAATGTTACCACACAGGCATAAAAACAAGCAAGCAAGACCTTTTGTTTTGGGTGCATGATTTTGAATTTTCAAAGATGATGCAAATTAATTCTAGTGCGAGTAACCACTCAAGTTTTTCATCTATTAATAAGAGTCATTCGCATGAATATCCTATTTTGGAGTCTTCTCTAATTTTTGCAATAAACAAAGGTTTAAAATACTGATAAACTATCACATTAGACATACATCACTACCATATATATTAATCTTATCTCTACTTTCAAATAATTACATATATTACCACTTTTATTATTCAAGATACCAATACTCATATCTCTTAAAATTAGTTATCTACACAATTAAACAATCCCTAATTCAAGCTTTCATGTTAATTAATTCTCTCTCTCTCTCATCAACCTCCATCTCCACCACCATTTTCTGTCTTTCTTCCTTCTCTCCACCACTAATTCCACCATTAAACCTTTAAAATGGAAATCTGAAACAACAACACAACAATTTGAGGTTTGTGTCTATTCAATCATTTTCAAAGTCATGTATTCGTGATAGATTTTAATTTATTTTGTCTTCTAGTTCTTAAAACTTAAGGTAAAACTCCATTGATTTAGAGTTTTCTTAGTTTTCTTTCATGGCTAGTGATTCTCCAAATGAGAAGAAATGTTTATTTTTTGTTACTCGAAAAACGGCATGAAAATTACCACTGCAATTCTCGATATTTTCAGCCGCTTAAATTTGAAAATCCAAAAATGCAACAACTTTGACGAACAAAAGAGAAAGATAGTGTGTAATTTGTTGCAAATGGAAAGAGGGTTTATGCAGTAACTGTGATCAACCTTAACGAGGAAGAAGATGAGAAAGGGACTTTTTGGATCGGATTGAAATTATTGATGTATTTGACACATTATTGAGTTAAATTATATGTATATATTTTTATCAGTGTATCAAATTAAGTGTATATGTATCTGAATAAATATACACATGTATTGGAGATTTACGCATGTATCCGGCACATTATTGATGTATCCGATACATTATTGAGTTAAGATTATATGTATCTAATTTTTTATCAATGTATATGATTAAGTGTATGTGTATCTGACAAAATATACGTATGTATCTGAATAATAGTTCGTGAATCTGAGTTAAGAAGTTTAAACTTTGCTGAATTGCCAAAAAAAGAGAAGAATTTTGATTGTTTTGATTTTGTTTGGGAGTTGTGATATGTCATATCCTTTAAAGTTGTTGCAAACGTGATTTTCAACTTAATTAATGACTTTCAGTCATATCTCTTAATTAGACACAATTCTTAATTAATGACTTTTAATTATATATTTTAATTAGACACACTAATTGATACGAGATATATGTATCTGAAAGAGACAGATACATGTATCTGAGACACAAAATATGGTAAGTAATGTAATATTGCAAACTAGTGTGAATCTAAGTAATTAGATCCTAATGTAGTGGGACTTGTGTAAGTTACCCCTGATATTGAAAAAAAAAATCACAAGGCACTAGTTATGATTTACAAGATAATAAATTCGCAAACCTCAAGTTATGCCTTACCAGTTTCAGAATGTTATATCTTAAGTTGAGGCGGACCCACGTGTTCATGTGTGGATGTATGTGCACTTGTTAACTTCAAATTTTTTATATATATATATATATATCTTCAAATATGTCATATTTTATTTGGTACTCTAAGATAATAAAATTGATTGGGCCCACTGATTTAAACGCCCCGCACCTTCTCGCTTTTCTTGTTGTTCTTTTTTGTTTTTATTTGAGAAGTTTAATAATATAATATTGGTTAGTTTCAAACTTGCGACCTCATGGTGCAAAGGAAAATTTAAAAACCATCACCCCACAAAGCAAACTTTATCTATTGAAGTCATTTAATTCATATTTATACGTTAGTACATTAGTTTTATATATTTATGTTTAACAAAATTATCACATGAATCGATATTGAGTGACATGCTTTAACTAACATGCATTAGTCATTGATGGTGCACCGTTGTCTTTAAATTCTGTGTTCGCCTCTGAATTCTTAAGAAGTTTATTACCCACACGTTATGTCTTACAAAATAAAAAGACCGCAAGACATAAGTTCAATTTCAGAACTCATGAAGTTATGTTTCTTAGTTCTCTATGTTAGGATTTGCCATGAACTTTCTACTTTATTTGAATTCTACCATAATTGTGTTTTAATTAAAAAAAAATTGGTGGAACATAACTTTGTATATCTATCTTATTTTTAGAGAAAAAATCTTGAACTTTTATAAATAGAAAAATTTTTGTTCTCATAAAATAACACAAAACTTTCACGATGTAGTTCTTTAAGGTTAAAAAGTTGTGTTTTTCTTTTAGGAGGGAGAGGGGAGAATTATTTTCTCGATAGTTTCATAATTTTCTTTTACAATATTAAGCTTTTCACGTGTAGGTCAATTGACCAAGATATAATAAGTTTTATGTCGTCCTTTTTAGTGTTTTTCTTTTATTGTCTGATTTATTGCCATTAAAAGTTTGCAATTGTTTAGATTTCGTATGATGCCATGTTATTCGATTTCAACAAGTGGTATCAAAACCAACAGTCGAGCAAAGTGGAAAATTGGTTAAAATGAAGTTGCAACAAATGTGACCATATTTTATTTTATCAAAACAAAAAAGTCTGAAATACTACACGCGGGGATGAAACTTTAACCATATTTTCAACAATCTTATCGTTTCATCTTTAAAAACAAATTAATTTTCAACTTATGATTACTAGTGCATGGACTCCAACTAATTTCAACTCCTACTAATTGTTAACGCTTGGGCTCCAATTTTCAACCCATGCTTATTTTTAACGCATGAGCTTTACTTTCAACTCTGCTCATTTCTAATATTATTAACTCGTGCTTACATTTAACACATAGGACTATAATTTTTAACTCATATCAACTTTTAATCGTGATAAGCAACATTGATATATGAAGATTATGTGATAAACAAAGATCATGACTATTTTACCAAAAAAATCAGTCTAAAGGGACATTTGTTAGAATTTGCATTGAATTTCCTACTGTATTTGGATTCTACCACAATTGTGATTTAATTCAAAAATGTTTTCTTGCTACAAAAAGTTTTCTTCGTGGAAAAGAACTCTTTTATATCTATTGTTTTCTTGGAAAAGAAGTTTTTAACTTTAATAAATAGAAAATCTAGATTTTCATAGTAGAACACAATAACATTCCCGGAGAGTTTTATTTAGGGAGAAATGATTCCGTCGATAGCTTTTATGCTTTCTTTTATAAGTGTAGGCTTTTAGGTTTAGAGAATATTTTCTCTTTTCGCTACTTTTATTCATCTCATAACAGAGGTATATATAGATACAACTAATTAGAGTAAAATTAGGACAAATACTTGACCCCTACTCCAAGAAATACATATTTACATAATAGTCCTAATGTCAACAATAAGTAGGTCAATTGACCAAGATATACCAAGTTTTATGTCCTTTTTAGTGTTTTTTTCTCTTATTGTTCGATTTATTGTTATTAAAGATTTGCAATTGTTAACTATGGTGTTATATTATTTTGATCCCAACAGTACTCTAAACTTTGATCTGATAAGGAAGAAGTTTTCTAATTTATATCTTACGAATTAGATACTACACAACTCATAACTAAAAATACTTGATCTATGATTTTTTTTATTAAATGAGAAACATGGAAAAAATTAAAATCATTGATTTAATAAACGAAAATTTTAAAATCACTACAAAATAAAGACAACATGTGCTATAACTTATATTAATTCATTCAAAGAGCTAAAGACAATTGGGGTCAATCATGCCTAATTAATAAGAAGCCCGGTTCATAATGACTCCTGCCTTAAATATTAGATCAAGTTGGGGACTCTTTAATATAGCTCGACTCCTGTGAGGATAAGTAGATAATGAAACCAATTAAAGCCACGAATTTTCTCTAGTCTTGCTAGTTTTTCATCTTGTACTCATCCACAAGTATTATTTTTGGCGTTCGACATTTGTATTGGAGTTTAACTAATATGAATTCGCGTTGGATAGAGACTTATTCAGGGGTAATAACAAATTCATGGTTTTTTTAATCAAGGGGACTCAAAAAATAAAATTGTAACGTATGGAGTTTGAACATGAAACATCAAGATGAATTTTAACAGGATAAGGTACAAGTACCCCCTAAACTATGACCGAAATCTTAGAGACACACTTTAACTAAACTAAGGTCCTATTATCCCCTCGAACTCATTTTTTTGTAATTTTATACACCTTTTGGCTTACGTGGCACACTCCGTGACTTCACGTAGTTGAGGCGTGTGGGAGATCTTCGGATGCCACGTAAGCCAAAAAGGTGTAAAAAATTACAAAAAAAATGGGTTCAAGGGGGTAATAGGATCTTAGTTTAGTTAAGGTGTGTCTCTGGAATTTCGGTCATAGTCTAAGGGATACTTGTGCCTTATCCCAATTTTAAACTCCTAAATCAATGAGTCAACTTCTAGTTTTATATTTATACATATAGCGCATAGCGCTCCCTATTAAAAAAATCTCATACCTAGGATTCAAAATCAAAACCTCTAATGAAGAAATTAAAGAAGCAGTCTTATCTACTGCACTACATCAATTGATAGTATACCCACATACCTCTAATTGGCCCATACTTAATTTAGCGTTTTTTTAGTTGAATTGTCTCCTTTGATCACTACTGGGCAAAAATTAACGTAAGTTTGACATCAAAAACTTGTTACAAGATCATTGAGAAGAGAGTACGTAAATAAAATAGAAGAAGAAAGAAAAGAGTAAGTAGTAGCAGACGGGGTTGGTCATTAATACGTAAAATATTATGTATTCATGCTTCATTTTTTAAATGATTTAGTTAAATTATTTTAAACGTACACTCGTTGCATGTATCCCTCACATGAAAAAAAAAATATTTTAAAAAACAACATGATTATTATTTAAACGATATGTTTGCATTCTACTATAGAAATAAATAAGAAAATAAATAGCAAGTGCTAAAATAATAATTATTTCTAATAGGCGAATCTTAATATGTAGCTTAATTGATTGACTATCTAATTTTCACTTTATTGGTGAGAGTTCGATTCTCCACCTTGTAATCTTTCTTCCTTTATTTTTTTTCTTTTTTTCCCTTCCTTTATTTAATAACAATAATAATTTTAAAAAAATTAAAAATTAATCCGTTAAAATTTTATAGATAAAAATGACTTCTAAACCTTAACGAAATTCAAAGTGTCGAAAATGGTTCCTACTCTTAGATTATAAGTTATAACTCTTAGCAATATTGATATGATTTTCAAATACGTTTTTTACATTTTAAAAAGTCATCTGAAGTATCTTATTAAGAACTATGTTTGATAAATCATTCAAACGTCATGGGATGATGCATTAAAAAATAAGTCACTTGCTTTAGGCCCTCAAATTTGAGGAGTCGTCTCAGTTTTTAGCAATAATAAAATTATTTTAAAAAATAATTTTTAAAAATTGTATTGTTTGTTTCTTATGACTATATGATACAAAAGTCTTTGTAACTTTTTTATCAAATTTTAAACTATGTGTCAAGTTAAAATCAAACAAACAAATTGAAATGGAGGAAATACTATTTATAGAATAAGTAAAAAAAATTCATATAAAAACAAAGATACAACTTTGCATTTTAAAATAATTTTTTAAGAAATATATTATCAACTTTGCATTTTAAAAAGATTAGATGAATAAATAAAAAAAGTATTATTAACAACTATTATTCAAAAATTATAAGGCCTTCGCTTCATTTTTTACTTTAAACCATCAAAATGTTTGAACCGTAGGTCCTGACTTTACCTAACCTTTTCAGAATTAAATACCCAATTATAAGAAGTAGGTCATCTTTGGACAAAGTCAATGACCATGTCTTAGTTGCATTTTTAAGTTCATCTGTTAAAATCACTTTGAATAGGTAAAATTCTTATTACCTGTTGAAGAAGAAATTTTTTCAATAATTGCACTAACATAATTCAAGTTGATATTTGAAAAAATCTCAATCTTAGAACTCAAAAGATTTTTAAAAGTAAGAAAAATCGTAGGTAAACTCCAACAAAGACATATAACTTTCATAACGTAATAATCTATTTTTGTGCACATACAATTATACTGTTTAATAAAATTTAAAATAGTAATTGAATATTAATAAACCTAACAATTTGATCTTGAAAGGGTGATGGGATAAGACTGGTTCAACATGGGCCATGCACACATAGTAAGTAAGGTTTATTATGTTGAGCCTACATGAACAAAGATTAGATTTTTGTAAACCACTATGTGCTTGAAAAACAATTTATTTTTGGATTTTAAATATTAATTTCAAATCAATGTTTATTTATGATATTTGAACAAATATTCAATTTTAATTAATTAATATTTTGATTTTAAATTTCAAATCCTATTGAAGGGTAGGATTCAACTCCAAGTATATGATTATTTTAATTTGAATTTGGCAGTATATAAAGACCAACGCATTAATACGGATGAAACTATGGGGCGACAATAATCTTATCCTAATTAATTTAAAATATGTAAAGATCGAACACATTGATAAGGAGGAAAATATATGGGACGAAAATATTCATATCCTAATTCAAGGTGAATATATATATGTATATATATTAAAATTTTAAATACTGATTTTAGATATTGTTCACTGTATCAAAGGATTTTGATATATAAAATCAGTTTATGTACACATGAAGTTGATTGCATATCTAATTGTTATGCAATTTATATATAGTTGATGTATACTTTTATAATTAAATTGAAGTATATATTGTAGAATTTTCACGTCTAGGATTTGAGAAATCAAGAATTGTATTGATTATTAAAATTGTTGAGTATAATGTTCCTTATATAGGGAGCTAATTGTAGAGTCCTAAGTTAACTATACTTAGAGAGTCCTATTACAATACATATTACTATTATAATAATAATAATACAATTATTAATAATCTAATTCTAGACATAATATAATCCTACTCGTAATCCAATCCTAGTCGACTTCAGCTTGTATAAGAAGTAGCAATCTAATCCTAGTATGGCTCTAACTCTACGGCAGTAAACTCGTCAGTCAACTTCATTGGACCTGTTCCTTTGACATGTTTCAATCATCAGCTTCCTTCATCTTCAATATATATTTGTAATTGAATAACTTCATCTTCAAGAAGTTTATTGTAAATAATTAGTTTATGTATATATAAAGTTGGCTGCATAGCTAATTTATATGTATATTTAGTAAATGTATACTTTTATAATTAGTTTGAAGTATAATTAATTTGTATACATTGATGCCATAATATAACAAATGTACCATTATCACTCAAGTTTGCCCATTATCTATATGTAGTTCATTGCATTTTTTTTTATATATAATATCAAACAATGATTTACTTATTATAGATTATTTAGCTTGTAAATTTTTCAATCAACCATAAAATTTTTGCGAATTACAACAAAAATGTCAAATATAACATCATTATACGTCCTTTGATTGCTTCATCATGACGGATTCAAACAAATAATAATAATAAGTAAATATAAATATCAAAGAAAGGTGAAAAACTGAAAATAGTTAAATTACACTACTATAATTCAAGTTGATATTTTGAAAAATCTCAATCTTAGAACTCAAAGTTTTTTTTTTAAAAAAAAAAAACTCGTAGGTAAACTCCAATAAAGACATATAACTTTCATAACGTAATAATTTATTTCTGTGCACACACAACTATATTGTTTAATAAAATTTAAAATAGTACTTGGATGTTATTTGCTAGAGATGGACAATTGAATATTGATAAAGCTAAAACCATTTGATCTTGAAAGGTCATGGCATAAAACTATAAAATTTTATTATGTGTGAAGTTGTGTGAGAGATTATTTTATTGCTATTATATTTTGATTTGTGGGACTTAGGGGTGTTGAATGGACGGGTTAGATTAAAATTGGAGATATTGAAATGGGTTGAAATAGATATTGGGTTGGGTCTTGACCCACCCAAGTTTACTTTGGGCTCAAATGGGCTCAAAAACGGGTTGGGTCTTGACCCGCTTCATCTCAATAATTTTAATATATTATTTTTCAAGTTTTATAACCACAATTTGAATTTCAACTCAAGAAAATTTTTAAAAAGAAGTTACAAATAGATAGATAAATCCTAAAAGATATAAAATACATAGTAATTCATACCTTCAATATAGGAACATACAGGAACACACATTACATTAATGCAAATAAAGAGTCTTAAAAATGGGTTGAAATTGGAGATTAGATTGGGCTCAATTGAGGATTCTCTTAAAATGGGTTAAGGCTTGAATGAATTGAGATTGAACTCAATTTAAATTATCTTGAGCCCAACCCTTAAAATTCTGGGTGGATTACATATTATTGAGCTCATTTTGACACCTCTAGGACTCATGCTTTATTTTCCTTCGTGGCCTTTTATTTCTCTTTCCTATTCTCTCTCTTTCCTCATTTTTCCTCGATTTTGTTTTTTTCATTTAAATTTTATTCGGAAATCAATTTAATTACTCCTTTAGTTTGTTGGGATGAAAATACTTATTCTTTTTTTTACTTGTTTGTTTTAACAAAAAATGTTTTTCAAATTATAATTTTTATTATTATATAATTAAAGGCTATGAACATAAAAAAAATTAGAGTTAATTCTTTGAATGGTTACTTATCCCATGAAAATTGACCACTAAAAATATTTTGTTTCTTTTCCTCCCATTTTTCATTTATTGTACTTTAAAACATAACATTTATTTATTTATTTATAAAATAATTTTCACTTTATTTGAAGATAGATTTTTGACCATGAAAATTTGAAACACAACCTTTTTCTTTTTGAAGGTATATTATAAATTTGGAAACATGTTGGTATAATATGTTTTTTCAACTCACTTTTCACTTTTGAAATGTTATATAAGTATAACATGAACATTATTTTGAAGAATTTTTTGTAAAAATAAAACATAACTCTATTTTCAACTCTAACTCCATATATTTCAAATACAGTAAAAATATATATGAATTCTATGTCAAATGCCTAAAAATAATAAAATTTAAAATTTTATTATTAATATCTTATGTAGTTATTTAATGATAATAATAATAATTTTAAAAAATATTTTCTGTTAAAATAAAAAAATAAATTATTTTCATGATACAATCCGAGGGAGTGATTAAATTTGTTTCAAATTAGATTTAGAGAAAACAAAAAATGAGAAAAAGGAGGAAAGAGAAAAGTAAGAAAGCGAAGCAAAGGCCAAGAAGGAAAATAAAGCATGGGTCCCATGCATCAGAATATAATATGAACAAAATAACCTCCTCATACAACTAATACTAGTAGTGCTTCATACATAGTAAAATTTTTCCATAAAACTGGTTCAACAATGTGGGTCATGCACACTTCCTAATAAGTATGGTTCATTATGGGAAAATAACCCGAAATGACAAATATCTAGAGTATATTATGCAATATAGTTATAGTTTTGATTATTTTTAATTCATAGCTACAGTTTCGTAAAATCTTACTATTCAGTTTTCTATAATTGAAAATTTCTATAATTCGGTCTGATTGTATAAATCCAGAATTTGTGTAATTCAGTTCCTGATTTTATAAATCCAGAATTTGTATATGCTTACCCTAACTATATATTTGTATAGATTTATGAAAATTCATAATAAACTACCATGTTTGTATATTGGCAAGTGAAATATACAAACGGAATTCTGAAAAATTCCTAAATGTATAAATACAGAATTTGTATATACTTAGGTTGTTTGTATATTCGCAAGCGACAAGCGAAATATCCAAACGGGCAAGCATAATATACCAACTGCAACCTCCATAGCAAACGGAACTATAACTATGGAGCGCAAATACCGAAACTATAGTTATAGAGCCTTATTATGTCTATTATCTTTGCTATTTCTCATTATTATATTGAGCCAACATGAATATAATTGGCGTAATTGGTTATACAATTTGGAGTTCAAATTGGAACTTCAAATCAATGTTTATTTATGATATTTCAACAAATCTTCACTTTTAATTTAATATTTTGATTTTAAGTTCTGATTCCTACTAAAGGGTAGGATGTCAATTTCAAGTATATGATTTTAATTATTTGATGTATACTTAATAATTAAATTGAAGTATACATCGACTGTGATAAAATCATCTTTATGAGTTTGTTGTAAATAATTAGTTATGTATACATAAAGTCGACTAAACAGCTAATTTATATATACACTAGGTAAAATATTTGTGCTTCGCGCGGTGGTGAACTACTTTAATTAGCTTACTCATGATCATTGATCATGTAATATTCGTGTTTTTTGAATGAGTACACTGATTTCTCAAGAATATATTATTTCACTCTTTATTTATCTTTTCCAAAAGAAGTATAAACATTTGATTCACCATTTGTGAGCATTTTTCTCTTATGCAAGGTCTATTCATAATTCAAGTTTTATAATTAGTTTGAAGTATACATCGATTATGATTTGTTTTGAGCTAAAATCATCCATGAAGTATAATCCAAACTTAGATTACATTCTTATGTTATAATTGTGAACAAAAAACATCCTTTAACTATCTCAAACTTTGCAATAACCATCCTTTTGTTAACTTTTGTTAAAAAAACTAACAGCTAAAATAATTACATGTGCCAAAGACTTTCTCCAAATCTCCATATTCTGTCTTCATCTTACATATTCATATTCAAATTCATAGTTTCTCCCATCAGTTTTTGCTTCATACCAATTCAAATTTATGAATGGATTGTCCGCTGGAGAACGCCGCCACCGATAGCATGAACCCATTGTTGTCATTCTACTCCGAGTACCTTCGGAACCGAATGCACAACCTCTTTCCCGCCACTTCCAGCTCAAATTTTTTCAGCAGCAGTGTTCGCGCCAAAAAATGTGTCGTAGAAAGACTTGCCACCCCCTTTTTGTTGTCGCAAAAAAACAATAAAATGCACCTTAAAATTGCTGCTAAGAAGGTGACTTTTTTTCTATACCAGCTATAAAAATGGACGCTAAAAGTGCGAACTTAGACACTTTCAAAATGAATTTAGTAACTATTACCGTTGTGTCTAAACAATTAGCTTTAAAACCTGTGACTTTTAGTGTCAATTTAATTGAGTTTATCGGCAACAAAAGATGGATGCTAAAGGCGAAAATTAGGCCATTTGTGTGAATGGATTTTCAGCCATAATAATTGCGGTTATAGCCTGTAATTTTAGCAGCAAACTACCTTCATCAGCACTTCTGTGAATAGCCGCTAAAGGATTTAGCAACCCCATGTTCAACGATCAAATTCAATGGCCGGTAAATGCTTTAGCAGCATTTTCTAAAGACCTTTGTTGTAACCTATACAAAGAGTTAAGAATAATCTTTAGTCCATTAGGCTAAAATTGTCTGTTCCATAATATACGTCTTTTCATACTAAACATTAGAAAATAAGTCAGAAATTCACTTGTTTTTCAAGAAATCATTTTCTACGAAAATATTTTTTCCTCCATACCTAGACCTCATTGACAAAGATATTAGGCACTCGACAAATAGATGATCATGAGATTCAAGCTATACAGCAATCAATGGATCAGCCTTTATTCCCCATTTGATGAGTCTATCAGTGGTTAGTAGTCATTGTTGTAAGGTCAGGCACATGATGAAACACGTTTTTGGTTTAGCTTGGTTGCCAAACATGAGACTCTTCCACCGTTCCCTTTGTAACTCACTCAACAGCTGCAAATAGTAGTAACGGATCAGATTACTTTGTGAAGAAGTAGAGGATTTCAACATCTTATGAGGATAGAATGCACATGATTTAACAATTTAATTGAATTTATCAGCAATCAAAATGGACGCTAAAAGTGCATACTCAAACATTTTTGGATTGGATTTAGCAACTATAATTGCAGCTAAATACTATTAAAGCTTGTGACTTTTAGTGGTAATTTAATTGGATTTATCGACAACCAAAAACGGATGCTAAAGGTGAAAACTAGCCATTTTGTGAATGCATTTTCAATTGGCTAAGCAATTGCTGTTAAAGCCTGTAACTTTAGGAGCAATGAAGACCAGATATAATCAAGAAGGAAATCTATGTCAAACAACTACTATGAATATGGCGTGACTGGGAGTGTAAATCATGCTAACATAATCCGGACATCCGGAGAACCTGATTGGAAATTTATGTTTCTGATTCCCAAATCCTTAAGATGTTATGAGTTGTGTTTTAAGTCATCTTTGTTGGGTTCGGACTTTGGTATAATGAGAGTGGAAACTGAAAAATAAAATAAGCAATGATTCTCTGTATACGTTGCAGCTTTTCTCTGTTATCTTAAAACGCTCTACTCTGTTAGTCGCATTTTGAGGTAAGTTGGCTTGAAATGAAATTTATTCACAATTTGTTTCAAATGATTTGACTATTGGATTTATTTATTTTTGTCAAAATGCAATATGCAACAAAAGAGAAAAAAACTCTTATCATCAAAAGGTCTTATATATATATAATATGTGAATATCTCCAACACAGTATCTTAAAGAAAAATCTAAATTGAGAGGAAAAAGGAAAGGAACTTACATTAGATCAACTTGGACTGTATGTCGGATGCAATATACAAGAACTATCTGAATTGGGGGTATTCTCGTACGAGTCAATTGGAACTGTGTAAAACTCGAATAATTGATCCTGATCATTATCTTCCTGTCCATGTTGATTAGACGAAGAGATTCCAGTTAACTTCCTCAAACCTTCAAGTTCAATAGCCACTTCCTTCATTGTAGGCCTATCTTCTCTGTGCAATTGAAGACAGTTCTTCACGAGCTCAGCCATCTTTGGGAGTTGATCAAGATTCCCTTCTTGCGAAACACGATGATCAAGAATTTGAAATAAGTGATTGTTATTCACGGACGAAACAAAATAATCAGCCAAACTCTTTTGCTCATCGTTTCTATCTCTAATTATAGGTTTCAACCCTGTCAAAAGTTCTGCCAGAACTACTCCAAAGCTGTAAACATCACTTTTCTCCGTCAGTTGACTTGTACGAAAATATTCAGGATCCAAGTACCCTGATGTTCCTAGAACCAATGTAACCACATGTGTTTGATTCAGAGGAATTAACCTTGATGCTCCAAAATCTGCCACTTTAGCTGTGTAAACACTATCTAACAATATGTTGGCAGACTTAACATCCCTATGAATTATAGGCATGGATGCAAATGAATGAAGGTAAGCAAGTGTAGTGGCTATCTCTGCTGCAATTCTCAAACGGTTTTGCCAAGTTAACCAGCCCGATCCACGTTGGTTGTGAATGTGCTCGTAAAGATTTCCTTCAGAGACATACTCATAAACCAATAAAGGAATTTCATCTTCCAAACAACACCCAAAGAGTTTTACCACGTTTCGATAGTTGATTTGAGTAAGAATGACCACCTCATTGACAAATTGCTCAATTTGACTCTCGTCCACAACTCTAGATTTTTTAATGGCAACTATGCGAGTATCACGTAGCACACCTCTATATACAATCCCATTGCCACCACGACCAAGAATTGTATCATTGGCATAATTGTTTGTAGCTTTCTTGAGCTCCTCAGCTGTAAATATTCTTGTTGCTTCAACACCGCCCTCTTTAGTGGAGATTCTCTGTTTCAATAATAAACCACCATTTTGTTGGAAGAACTTCTCTCTGACTTTAATCAATCTTCTTTTCTTGATGCTGAATTAGAGCCAGGTTATCCCAACTACTAGGGAGATAAAGCCGATTCCGATACCTGAATAGTTAGGTGGGATTTAACTTAATTGTTCCAAAAACATTCTGTATTATTCAAACATAGTCTGGATTTCAGAAAAAAAATATTGAGTTGATCTTGGTCTTAGATCATAATTATCTCAAATACCAAAAGTTGTGGTTATGAAAGTTTCCCAAGATATTACTTAAAGAGAACCTGATCCATGGGAATACAGAGTAGGGAGCAATACAACCACGACCATCCTTTTTGCCATCATCGGTATATCCATCAGGACAAGAGCAATTATAACTCCCTGGGATGTTTATGCAGATCCTTTCACACGAATTGGTGCTTGGATCAGCACATTCATCAATATCTAGCAAAATCAAACAACTAGAATACTGTTATATCAAATGATCAAATATGCAGCATAAAGCTGCTTTTACTTCGTAAAGGTTTAAAGGTGTCAAATTTGTTCCTATATATACCTTGGCAGCCTTGATTGAGATAAGGATTGCCATGATAGCCTGTATTACAGCTGCAGCGGTAGCCACCAAGACCAGTATCAGAATCAATGCAGTGGCTGTTTTCTCTACAAGCATAATCCTCGGTTTTCAGAGCTTGCGTGCAATTAAGACTCCCAATGGCCCAATCCAGCACAATGGGGACACTAGCCTTAATCCTCTCATAAAAATAATCAACATTTAGATCATCACCTAGATCTGGCAAGCCCTGGAAACGAAAACGATCTGCCTCGCCCAGAAATGCATACCCTCATGAATTAAATGTCCAAACGTCGATATGGTTTTCTGTGCTAGATATGGTTGTGTTATAGTATTTCAAGCCCTTGGGTATCTGTTTCTGGCAGCAGCCTTTTCCCATACACTCTCCTTCTATCACATCCCCTCTGCTTGTACAGCTGACATTGCAGCCATACTCAAAGTTATTAGGACCTGTGATGGAAGCATAGTCATCGCAACCAACTACGATAAACCTGTTCAGCGCAGAGAAACTATACGGCGTTGATTCTGAAAATCTGGTCCAAGCGAGTGATTCGTCGAGCACAGCTCCACTGGAGTTGTAACATCTCCAACCGATTGAATTGAAGACGCGCAATTCAGCATCAGAGATGTCGTACACCTCAATGTTACTTCCTCTGATGAGTTTCTGAGAACCATCATCCGATGTGTTACACTCGAGCTCGAACCCTGAATCGAAAGCACAACCTGAGCCAATACCAAATGGGTACGGAACCGTTACGTTTCCACATTGCTTAGGGCATCCTGGTTTTGTTATACTGATGCTGCTGCTATTAGTGGTACTGTTTTGGGCAGTGGCTAATGTCAGTATTAGCACATGACAAGCAATGAGGTAAGGAAGCAAACTCATTTGTTTTAGGTCCATATGGTTTAATTTTGAGTTTCCAAGATGATGTCAACTGTAGTTCGAGTAACAACTTTTATCTCTCTTATATAGAAGTCATAAACTGAGGAGCTTTGGGGTGGTCCTGCTTCAACTTGTGTTTTTTCATTGGTTGCACATATGACTTATTCTGGCTGCTATATTTACTTTTCATTTAAGTTGATTGTGTTGCCTCTTCTAATTTTTTGCAAGTGCACATGAATTGTTTTTAGCATAATACAGTAAACCTCACTAAATTTATATAGCTGGAAATATTATTATTTTGTAGAGGTATTATTTAATCGATAAATTAATAATTAGAGTGTTTTGAGATTCAATCTTGTGATACTGGGATAATAAGAGCTTTCAAGATGTATTATCGAAACAGATTTTATCGTAGGATATTAGAAGGCTATGAAGTGGGACATGAAACAGATCTAGGAAAGATTAATGTTTAGGATGCTATCAATTTTGCAATTTCGGCTTGGACGACAAATGTTCAGCAAGACACAACAATAAATTATTTTCGACATTGCAAGATTTGTTTGGAGGATGAAGTGACAAATGTTCACAAGACACAACAACAAATTGTTTTCGACATTGCAAGATTTGTTTGGAGGATGAAGTCTCTGAGAATTTGAATGAACCACTGGTGAAAACGTCATTCATGAACTTGAGGTCATGATTAATGATCACAGTTACCGCAATAAAATTGACGTCAATAACCGATTAGATTATCCAGGTGAAAATGATAAATATTCAGAGGTCCAAATGTTAGTAGAAATTGTGGATACCATAAAAAACAATGTTGACGATGAAGTTGTAGATGATACAATACCTCTGGAACCAGTTACGCGTAAGGAAACACTTATCGTATCTAGAATTCTTCACAATTTTATGGTGCAGTTCGAAAAGATAACACCAGAACTTTTGGATGCAATAAGAAAAGTTAGAGATGAACTTCAACTAGATTTAAAGTTACAAAAAACAAAACACAACAGAATCATATTTCACTAAATTGTCTTAGATATATTTGTACTTTTAAAGAATTATTAATTTATAATATTAATGGGACCACATATTTATATAGGGGTCTTTTGAAAATATATTATCTTATCAAAATAAGTGATTTTTTTCATTGGCCCAAGTCGGGACCAGAGGAAAATATTATCTTAGAGATTTTATTAATTTACCGAGTATTAGTTTAGTGTGGTTTTACTATACATAAATGTGCTCTAACTTGATGTTGATATTTATGTACTCCAACTTTTGGTGTACACAAGTAAACACTTAAATTTGTAATAAAATTGGACAAGTAAACACACGCACACGTTCTATGTGGCGTCTTACAAATTAGTTCGAGTGTATTTTACGTGAATTAAATACAATTAGGCCTAAAAAAAATTGTTGGACTTGAATACTTCCACTCTAGTTAATAATAAGATGAAAGGAAGACTTGGGGTCAATCATGCTAATGGGGCACAGTTCATATTAATGCTAACGACTAGTTCAAAAGAGTCCCAATGCATTGAATGCAAGACTAGTGTTTTATTATGCACAGAGCGTAGAGCTGAGCGAGTCAAGCTTAATTAAAGTATTAAATCGACATATTACAAACTTAGAAATTTTGTAGAGCCTCAACATAGCCGTTAGATCGAGAAAGATTTTGATGATTGACAAATAGAGGAACAGATGAAAGGAACAGGTTGCGCTGACTTGTTCCTTTTAGACCGAGTCCAACTGGGATTAGGAGAACGTTAACCACGCGAAGCAGAAGTTATAAGGCGGTGGATGGGTTGCTTTTTCGACAAGAAACCAGTGCAAAAAGTTTCCTTTTATAAAGAATTCCTACAAAGAAGAGGAAGCGCATAAAATTTACTTTTATAAAGGATTCCTACAAGGAGTAGGAACCACTATAAAGTAACCGAGTTTCAATTGAAAAAGGAAAGATCCTTGATCTATAAATAGGGCAAGGTTTTCTCCAAAGAAACTTGCGCACCTACACAGAGAGTTACAAGCAGAATAAGGAAACAAGATTGAAGAACTTGATCCATATATAGGTTTTTGCTTTATAGTTCTTAAGTCAAGTTTGCTTGTATTACGTGTTTATCAAGTTGTATCTTTAATTTTTTCTAGATCCAGTGAAGTATAAACTGGAGTAGGAATAGAGTCTTCAAGTTGGGGCAACTTAAAGACTTGGGAACATAAACCTTGGGGGGTTTATGTTGGAGTTTAGGAATTAGAGTTAGTTCCTAGGATAACAAGAGTTGTAATCTGAATTCATAACTTGAAGTGGGGTCGACGATCTAGTTGGTTGTTGGTGTCTAGGAATTAGAGTTTATAATTCCTTAGGTTACATAGGTTTGTAATTTGCTGTTGAGGCTCAGAGTTTAATGAAGTTGAGTTAAATCCTACAAAGGTGTGGGTCGTGGTATTTTACCCTAGGGGTTTTCCGCAATAAAGTATTGTGCCATTACTTTATTTGTTTTGCATAACGTAATTGTTGTGATCTGCAAAAGAACAGATAGAATATACCTGTTCCTTAGGCAAATCTGGGGGTCAGAATTCCAACCATAGCAATTAAAACTAACATACAACCCAGTCAACAAATTTATGCCCATGGTGGGTCACAAGTAGAAGTGTACAGATCTTTCGATTCAGATTTTTTAAATACCATAGCAATTAAAACTAACATACCACAACTTTAGCAATAGAGTCCAATTTTTTCAAAATGTGGGCATATCCATATTCATTAATATATTCGAGAATGTTAGCTTTATGTCATCCTCCTAAATGTATTTACATTTTGAATTTTAATTTACAAGGTTAGGGTCACTGTCAAACCCTATGTTACTCCAAAATGGCGAGAATTAAGAAAAAACACGAATAATGACATTGTATTAAAATATTCAACAAAAAAGATAATGAAATCAAATAAAACAAATTGTTAATTAATAAGTCATAATGAAAATGGTCATAATTTAAAAATACCAAAACGTGCAAGAATAAATACAGCTAATAAGTACTAATTACATGACTAAACTTTTTTTTAAAAAAAACAATATTAAGTTATCTATTTTCATTATGTAAAACAATGCAAAACAAAAGAATAGATATCTAATATTTTTATTATTTCTAGTGTTGAACCATATTTGCCATTAAAACATATAATCATATTTTACCCTCGGCTCAAAAGAATAAGGTAAAGATATGTTATTATGCTTTTTAATTAGGAAATCCAAAGTTTCATCTAATCAATATTTAACAAAATTACAACATATTTAACAAAGTTTCATCTGATCGAGTTATAGTTCAAATCACTACTTTAAATTATCATCTCCCACTTTATTAATATCTACTTTAATGTAAGTATCTAAACGGGAATAAAAATATAAAATCAGTTTATATATAATTTGATTTACAATAAGAATACGAAAGATTAGAGTAGTATAATTAATAACTTGATATTAATTTTAAATTTTTTTTGAAATAATGTTTTATTGAAGGGCAAACCGTCAATCAATTTTTAATGGATAATTTGATAAATTAACTTTGAACTTCAAATCTCCTACATCTTGTTGGATAGTAAAAAAAAAGGAATTTTATGATTTTTATGTTAGAAAATATAGTTAAATAATTTTAATTTTAAAAAACTCATAATTACGTGGTAAATCTATGATATTTACCTTTTTTTTTAAAAAACAAAATCGTATTCACTCAAAGAAAATTATTTGTCCATACAAAATTTGATTTTTTTACAGAGCAGAAACTCTAATTGGCATCTCCCTCGACCAGGTAGAATCAGTCTTTTTTAATTGAGTTTGTATAATTACATAAAAAATAAAAATAATTAAAAAGAAAAAGAAATACCCATTGAAAACTGAATTTTCAGGCATATGTGATTTTTGTGTTAGTACGGACAAAGTTTTATGATTTTTATGTTAGAAAATATAGTTAAATGATTCTTAACATTTTTTATTTTGAAAAATGAAGCCTCTGTTGTAAAATATAAGCAATATACTACAAGAAATAAAGGCGAGATATGTGGAGTAGAATGTAGTGATCATCTTATTCAAATGTCTTCATGTCTCATGTTGTCATGTGTATCTTACAATGGTGAATGAACAATCCTATTTATAGGTTGAGAAATCACCCCAAAAGTCACCATTTTAAGTGTCATAATAAATAGATACATTCTTATCCAAAAAGGTTCATAGAACCTAGGGAATATGAACAAGTAGTTCATGTATTAACTCAATAGACAATCCACCCATTCAATGAATTTATAACACTCCCCCTTGGATGTCCATAGATAATGTGCCTCGTTAAAACCTTACTAGGAAAAACCCAATGGGAAAAAGCCTAGTGAAGGAAAAAGAGTACACACATCTCATTATACGCCTTGAGTGCTGCCTCGTTAAAAACCTTATCAGGAAAACCCAATTGGGACGAAACCATGATTAAGGAAAAGAGTACAGTGCGTATTTCACTCCCCCTGATGAAAGCTTTACTTGATATTTCAGAGACGATGCACTTCAATCTCATATCTCAACTTCTCAAATGTTGATATTGGCAACGCCTTAATAAATAAGTCTGCAAGATCATCACTTGAACAGATCTGTTGAACTTCTATTTCACCATTTTGTTAAAGATTATGTGTGAAGAAGAACTTTGGTGAAATGTACTTTGTCCAGTCTCCTTTGAAGTATTCTCCCTTCAATCAAGCTATACATGCAACATTATCTTCATACATGGTGGCTGGAATATCCCTTTTTGCAAAGAAAAATCATACAGTTCTGGGCATCTGCATAATCAGCAATCTGTATGTGCACCAATTGCACTAATACATGATATTTTTCAATCATTTTCATGAAATCGAAATTGATCTTTCTTTATTTTAAGCAATCTCATAACCATTGGGGTACTCAATGGAATTACTTTAAGACCTTTTAAATCCTTCAAGGATTTTCATATACCCTTCATCGTCTAGCTAGACATGACAATAATTCATTACACATATTCAAGCATTTCATCTATTGCCAGACTGAAATAAGCTTCATTGCATCCACCACAGGAGAGTATATCTCAATTTAATAATGTCAGGATTTTTGCGAAAACCTTTTATGCCCCGAGGCACACACCGTACTTTATATCTTACGGTTATATTTTCGCATAATGATTCATTTGTACCCCACTGACATCATATCTTAATCCATGGACTATAAGTCCAAAAACATCACTTTTCTAAGTGAAATATAATATACTTGAATTATGCATTTCATTTGGCCAATTATTTATCTGTCCACACAATATGACAGATTTTTTAATTCAAGATCCTCGTCATCATTTGTAACAATAAGCGCTACTTCATATCAAAGATACCGTCGACGGTCTTTTGACTCGATTCCAATACGACATAACTTATCGAGATCTCTTCATATTCATCATTTCAGGTACCTGAACCTTTGCCAAGGTTTTATGAAGTGTTATGTCATCGTGCTCCTTTTAAAGCACTTGCCTCATTATCATGACCATCTTGATCATTTGCTCCTCTCCTTCCTTAAGGAGTTTTCATTTGGAATCGATTGGTCTATCACGCTTTAGACGTACCATAAACTCTATCCTTCAAAGACTTCTCATTGGAGCATTTGCAGCTAAATTATAACATAAGGTCAGCAAATTCATCTGGCAATTAATTTGCATCATTATGCAAATGAATTATCTCTTGAACTTCAAGTTCACTTTTTTTTAAAAAGAGGACCTAGATAATTCATCTCATAATTTTCAGCTGTCACTCATCTCTCCCCCAAATGTTAGAAAATCTAACATCTACCCCAACCTCATTTGGGGATCCATCTTTGTGCGTGGTGGAGCAATTAAATCAGATATCAGACATTCAAACTTTAGATGGAAATTACTTGGCTCCTGACCCTAAACCAATTATGAAGGGGAAACCTTGTTGGCTTGATGTATAAATGTGGTGCTACATGTTAAACAAATTCATCTCATGCCAAATGTTATTTGGGAGTTTTGTTCTCATACCCATGGTTTATCTATAATTGGAGGCATACAATTTCTGCTAAACCAATCAGCATTATCAACATAATTTTATAGTTTGGAGATGTGCTCTTAATTTAACAATTCGAGCAAACAACCTTACAAAAACCAATTTGTAAGTTGATAACAAAGCACATGTGATCATTTGTTATCTTCTCATGGATGCAAACTATCATATAATTGCAAATGATCCACATGGCAGGTGAACGGGCCCATATTCGCCTTTTTATATGTTCCAAAATCCCAGGGAATACAATCCCAACCTTAGCTGGTATAATGTTACAATGATCATTTTATCATGAGAACAAGCAACACAAGAGAATTTTTGAAGAATCTTTTATTTCTTCATAATAAAGCCACGTGAATTCTCAATTACTTTTGCATCACATTGGAACCGAAATGGCCAACCGGTCATGCCAACTGATCTTTATTTCTCAAACCTCCCGTAGAGGTGAGTTATGGCATATATCAAACCCGCAATTATTTTATCACATCTTGACTCATTCTCTTTCAGAATGGTCGAGCATTCACTATGCTTATCACATGTCACATTCTCTTCAAGAAATGGACTAATCATTTATATGTGCTTCATAAATTTGCATTATAAGCACATTGTCATGCCTATGAAATTCATCATTTTTGCATGACCCACCTCAACATCACTTTGAAAGGTCAAATGTACCACCGCTTTATCTTTCTTTCTTTTGATGGAGAATTTTTATAAATTTATCAAATTATTAGGTCGCACAACGACCACAGGTCCAATGACCTTTCATACCATTATGATGATAAAAATTACCTTCACATTTTGAAGGACTATTTGGAGAACTCATAGTGTTCTTCCTTTTATAATTACCACAATGATGACTATTATAATTCTGTCCCTCAACGCCCTTATTCATAGATTCAATCATTTGTCATCTTTCAGACTTATTACTCACTGCTACCACATTCATATGATAGAATGGAGCAATTGGGCGGATTTCAAATTTATCAAGTACTGCTACCACATTCGCATCAGGGAATGGAGCAAATTCAATGGGACAAATTTCATGACTTTTCATCAAAGCCTTAGTCATCATTATATTATCACTATGGTGCATTGAAACTCAAACTCAATGTCTTATCATCAATGTCTTGAACCCAATCCTTATCATCAAGGTGCATCAAAACTCAAATTGATGTCTTACCCTCTTGGTGCGATAGAACTTGAATTTACCGTCTTACCCTCAAATAGTTTTCATTATGGTGCATCCGAACTTTAACCAGATGTCTTACCCTTTTGGTGCGATGGGACTTGAATCCATCGTCTTACCCTCAACCAACGATATAATAGACCGAAGTATAACATGATTCACCCATTGTGTCTTTAAAAAACATTGAAATAAAATTTATAAAATATAATACTCAAACTCACGCTACCAAAATTTTATACCTTCTTTCCATTTAAGGAATTTTGTGGAGCAGAGAATATTCAACCAGTAGTAGTATATGTCTTTGGTTCCTGGTCAATGTTAGTGACCAAACACTATTGTATTCTAAATCATAAAAAGATTTTAGAAAATACATACTTGATTTTATTCATATAATACCTTGATAATATTGCAGTAGTTATCATTTTTTATTCTTGATTCTCATAACGAGATCATCTAGAACATGAGTTAAAGAAACACTAAAACTCAATCTCAATTGGCTAGAGTCTCGTGTTGATAACGTGTTGTAAAATATAAGCAATATACTACAAGAAATAAAGACAAGAGATATGTGGAGTAGAATGTAGAGATCATCTTATTCAAATGTCTTCATGCCTCATGTTGTCATGTGTATCTTACAATGGTGAATGAACAACCCTATTTATAGGTTGAGAAATCACCCCAAAAGTCACCATATTAAGTGTCAAAATAAATAGATACATTCTTATCCAAAAAGGTTCATAGAAACTAGGGAATATGAACAAGTAGTTCATGTATTAACTCAATGGACAATCCACCCATTCAATGAATTTATAACAGCCTCATAATTACTTGGCAAATCTGTGATATTTACCTAATTTTTATCCTATTCACTCAAAATAAATTTACTTGTCCATACAAAATTTGAATTTTTTTACAATAGAGAAAAACTCTAATTAGCATCTCCCTCGACCATGGATTCCAATCATTAATCAAAGGCTATTCAAGTTTCATGTTCTCTGTTTGCTCTTGAGTTAAACATTTGTTGCAAGGGGGAAATGTCTAACACTCTACTCTGTTAGTCATATCTTGAGGTAAGGTTTGCACAATTTGATTATAAGAGTTTCTTTTTCTTTTGTTGCATTGCATATAGACAAAAAAAAATTGCAATAGTCAAATCATTCTAAATTGAGAGGAAAAAGGAAGGGAACCTACCTTAGAACATTCAATATGGAACAAACATAGATATGGGACAGTAAGAGGCACTCTGATGCCATTATTAGTGGAGCAGATTTTGGATCAACTTGGACTGTATGTAGGATGCATTATACGAGAACTATCCGAATTGGGAGTATTTCCATAGGAGTCTATTGGAACTGTGTAAAGATCTGATATATCATTCTCTTCGTGTTGGTGTTGATTAGATGAAGAGATTTCAGTTAACTTCCTCAAACCTTCAATTTCAATAGCCACTTCTTTCATTGTAGGCCTATCTTCTCCATGAGGCTGAAGGCAGTTCTTCACCAGCTCAGCCATCTTTTGGAGTTGCTCAAGACTCCCTTCCCGCAAAACACGACGATCAATAATATGAAACAAGCTATTCTTATTCATGGACAACACAAAAAAATCAGCCAAATTCTTGTCCTCTTCGTTTCTAGCTCTAATAATAGGTTTCAACCCTGTCAAATGTTCTGCCAAAACTACTCCAAAGCTGTAAACGTCACTTTTCTCTGTCAATTGACTAGTGCGGAAATATTCTGGATCCAAGTACCCTGATGTCCCTAGAACTGATGTAGCCACATGTGTTTGATCCAGAGGAATCAACCTTGATGCTCCAAAATCTGCCACTTTAGCTGTAAAAACATTATCCAACAATATGTTGGCAGACTTAACATCTCTATGAATTATAGGCATGGACGCAAATGAATGAAGGTAAGCAAGTGTAGTGGCTATCTCTGCTGCAATTTTCAAACGGTTTTGCCAAGTTAACCAACCCGCTCCACGTTGGTTGTGAATGTGCTCGTAAAGAGTTCCTTCAGAGACTTACTCATAAACCAATAAAGGAACTTCATCTTCCAAACAACATCCAAAGAGCTTCACCACGTTTCGATGGTTGATTTGAGTAAGAATAAGCACCTCATTGATAAACTGCTCAATTTGACTCTCATCCACAATTCTAGATTTCTTAATGGCAACTACGCGAGTATCACGTAGCACGCCTCTATATACAATCCCATTGCCACCACGACCAAGAATTCTGTCATTGGCATAATTGTTTGTAGCTTTCTTGAGCTCCTCGGCTTTAAAAATTCTTGTTGCTTCCACACCGCCCTCTTTTGTGGATATTCTATGTTTGAATAATAAACCACCGTTTTGTTGGAAAAACTTTTCCCTGACTCCAATCAACTTTCTTTTCTTGATGCAAAAACAGAGCAAAGTTATCACAACCACTAGGGAGATTAACCCAACTCCAGTACCTGTGTAATGAATTGAGTTGAACTTTCATTGTATATTTAATAGCTAAATCAAAAGTTCAAGATTGTACACTTTCATTGTCTATTTAATAGCTAATCAAAAGGTTATGAATGTTTTCCAAGATATTTACCTAGAGAGAACTTGATCCATGGGAATTGATTATCAGAGTAGGGAGGAATACAACTAAGACCATCCTTTTTCCCATCATCGGTATATCCATCGGGACAAGAACAATAGAAACTCCCTGGGGTGTTTGTACAGATCTTTTCACATGTATTGGTGCTTGGATCAGCACATTCATCAACATCTGGCAAAACCAAATAAATAGAACACCGTTGTAACTTTCAATTGATCGAACGGAGCATAGAGCAGTTTTCACTTCACTTAAAAGGCTTACTTTGATCTTCTCCATCTATGAAATTGAATTAGCCATGCTGATTATGGGGGAAGGGGTCAAATTTGTTCTTGTATTATGTGAAAGGTATAATATATAAATGTGTCCTTTAACTTGGCCTCATTTTACATTTATGTCCTCCAACTTTGGGTGTGCACAAGTATAAAGTTGAACAGGTAGACAGATGAGTCCTACATGGCATAATACACGTAGGACGCAAATTGTCATCTAGGATGCCACATAAGACGCGTGTGTTTATTTGTTCGACTTTATACAAGTTTAAATGTCTACTTGTGTACATCCAAAGTTGGAGGGCATAAATGTGAGTTGAGATCAAGTTAAAGGGCATATTTATATATTATGCCTATGCAAAATTAAGTAACTTTTTCCTCTGTTAGAAGTTTATTGTTTTTGCCATCGATCCCTGAGAGAGTTCCTCTCCTACCATCATCCCTAATAGAGCTCTTCTCCACCCCACCACATCCCATAAATGTTAGTGCTATTAATTTCTAAAATATTTTTTACTCACAAATCAAACACCGAATTTTAGAAACAAATTTCCTAAGAAATATTTTGTTTTTTTCCGGTGTGTGTGTGATGTTGGTGGTGGTGGGGAAGGGGGGAGGGGGAAATTGTCTTACCTTGGCAGCCTGGAGTGAGATATGGATTTCCCTGAAAATCTGGTTTCAGCTGCAGTGATAACCACCAAGACCAGTGTCTGAATCAACACACTCGCTATTTTCTTCGCAAGCATAATCCTTCCTATTTTGCGCTTGCGTGCAAGTCAAATTATATACATAATTTTTAATATATGACTTTGTTCACGCATCCAACCGCGCAGAAGCTTCAAAGAATATGCCAAGGAATGAAGTAATACTCCATTCATTAGGGAAGAAGGGCCACAATTCATAGTGATAAGTGATAACTCAAGAAAAGCTAAACTTTCCCAATAATTTAATAATAATGATCTTAATAGATTAAAATGAATGGACCACATTTTTGCAAAGAAACTGAAAAGTTGTAACAATAATGGAAGTATCCAAGTACATGCAGTGCAAGAATATAAATTTAATTTAGATTCCCCCACCATTGACTCAACAAGAAAATAAAAACCATAAAAAAATAATAATGAAATCTTGTGTTGTATTTTGTGGTGTTGTACAAAAGTTGCAAGTTGTGACTTATGGCCAACCAATAATAAATATATATAATTATGAATTTTAAAAAATGTGGAGTATATATATTATATATATATATATATATATTAATGCATAAAATTTTAATGAAAGTTATTATGTTTAGCCAGATTCGTACCTTACATATTGGTTCTGTTCCTATTGAATTATTTTAAAGGGATTAAAAATGCACAATTCAATTAAATGAAGGTTCAAACTTGCTTAATAAGATTTCATAAAAATTAAAATCAAAATTTATTAATAACTCGATAATTAAAAATGTTATTAACCCAACACAAAACATTAGGTGATATTTTTCATTGCTTAATATTTATAGTAGTAAGAAGAAATTACAATACTTGTGTTGGTTAGAAATAATACTAAATAATAATTAAGATAGAAGACACAAACTTAACTCGTCTTTTCACATTTCTTTTCATATAAATATGTCTTTGTTGAATTAGTTGAAAGATCAAATCGCCCAAATGAAATCAAGTTCAACAATCAACACAATTGATTCAAATATTATAAGTATTTAATAAAATAGTTAATAAACACGCAAATTAATCTGAACACCTCAAAAAAAAAAAATGATAGAACAAGGTCACAAAAATTGCATTTTTTTGCTTGCAACTTGTAATTTACACATGGTGTGTCTTCTTACTTCATTACCTCAGCTCTCAATCTTGTGTTCATCAACTTTAGACAAATCTTTTATTGCCCCCACAAATATTTCATCCTTTTTTATACTGTATTCACCAACCCCCCTCCCCCCCCCCCTAAAAAAAATAATTATGTGTTAATTTGGCAACTAAGTAAAGCAACCTCATATCTAAGTGCCATGGATATTAACCCTTCAACTTTTCTTTATAATATTTTATTTGCCACACATATTTAATCACATAAGAAATTTTATTTTAGTTTTTAAAGTTGATGGTGAGAGAGCAACTTAAACATAAGCTATTAGATTCAATTATTGGGGCAATTACCATTTTAATTTTAGTTATAATCATATAGTGTTCGAAATTATTGGCTTGATAAGTTTAGATTCATGTTATCTATACGATATTATTCATTAAAGAGAACTATTATTATCAGAATTGTTTTATTTTCATAACCGGAAATTAAGAGACATGTTGTGCATAACTCATTAAAGTAGAAGCAATCCTCATTAGATATTCTGTATTATTATGATTGAAAGTCGAGATCTCTAATTAAGAATTTTTTTTTTATTTATCCCATCACACTTTTTATAATAAACAATAACTATAAATAAAACTTCTACAAGAATTTCTATAAATAACTATATATAGTTTTAGGAGTCTTGGCTTCAGTGGAGTATTGTGAGAAGTATGTGAAGTTTTATAAATTGAGTATGTGTACGATTGTAATAAGCACTAGAATGGTTGATTGTGGGTGGCTAAAAATCAAGGAAATAGAGTCAGATGAATGAAAATGTTTGATATGGGCACTATGAAATGAGTATCTTATGTTATTCGATCTTGGTTCCATATATTCTTATGTGACCACCTTCTTCGTGCTGGACATTATTTAGAGTATGATTCACTGCCTATGCCACATATGTTTCCACATCTATGGGTGAATTTCTAATGGTGGATCGGGTGTACCGATCCTGTGATTGTCCTCACGGTAGAGTGGCATCCTTGGGCAGATTTGGTCATTTCAGTTATGATAGATTTGGTGTTGTTTGGGATAGTTGAAGTATACTAGTGGTTCTACACGGACAACTTTGGTTATGAGAACTTATAAAAGAACTAACATGAATATTTTCAGTTGTTCGATAGTCTTTATATTTGTCTCGTCATCGAGGTCACATTTTGTCTATGTGTGATTAAATGAGGAGATCACTGGGTCTAGTTGTACCGTTCTTAAGAGTTGTCTACAATCACGAGTACTCATCTAGCCTTTCTGATAGTATTATTAGAGGTTTTGTATGCTTGGGTGTACCGTTCGCTAGGTGGTTACTCGATCATTTCCTTCTTTGGGTTAGATAAATTTGATTCTCTCTTGATGAGTACCTAATGTCTAAAGATCAGATTTTTATAACTTAATTAAGCTCGTGGAAGGATCAAGTTGTGAGAAGGGAAACTTGATAAGATCTATGATGGTTTGTGCATTATGAGTGTGTGGTGGTTGGTTTAGGTTCACTTCTAATTGTAGCCGGTATTGATTCAAAATATAATCGTGGTTATATGAGAAAAGATTCGTCTTGATGATTGTGTTATGGTCCAGTGTATTTCGGCTCAGATTGGATTCATGGGTTAGCCTGTGGCTTGGTAATCACTCCTAGTCTGTAGATTTGCTAAAGTTTGATTTGAAATTGCAATTCTTAGTAGTAGATCTTGATGGAATGGTCTTAAGGAGGAGCTCACTTAGAGAGATGAAGACGACTCTGAAAATCATACCTCAGGCTTTTGGTAGTGTTGGATACTCTTTCTTCTTCTTCCTTATGTTCGAGGACGAACATGGTTTTTAGTGGTGGATAATGTAATGACCCGAAAGGTCATTTTTGGAAATTTTCATAAAATTGCCGTTTTAGCCCTCCCGATAGTTGCCCCGAGTCATTTTTTTTTATCAGTCGGTGAAGTTGGTTTGGAAATTTTAAACTATTCGATAACTACAGTTATTTAATTGATGAGTAATTAAAAATAATTAATTTAGTTGGTGGTTAATGGGCCAAGTCCATATATAATATAATTTAAGTTAATACCCTATATAATTTTATATCATTCTTTTTAAACCAAAAAAATAAAAGGATTAACCTCACGAAGAGGACGTCACAATTCAGCGACTACCAGACACCAGTTTGCATCAGGTAAAGGAAATCAACCATGTCTTCCTCCCAACATTTATGTTTATAGATAGTAAGATAGAAGTTAAATTATTATTATTATTATTATTATTATTATAATAGTTATGTATGGTGGAACAGAAAGAAGAATAAAATTGGTTTCTTTAAATTGCAAATTTAGTACATATTGTAGTTGTTGACTTGACGGCTAGGTTTGGATGGCCAATCATTGGGTAATGATTGCCCAATTAGGAGCAAATCATTTTAGAGGAAAGAAAGTGTTAACTAGGTTAAGATTTGTATATTATTTCACAGTTAGGATTACAGGTTCTTCCCTCAGTTTTGGATACGAAACTTTTTTATGATTATCACCTAATGATTCGAGTTTTGAGATGTTGAAATAGGTGTGTTGTATTATATGAATATTATTAGAGTTGTTGACTTGATGGCTAGGTTTGGATGGCCAATCATTGGGTAATGATTGCCCAATTAGGAGCAAATCATTATAGAGGAAAGAAAGTGTTAACTAGGTTAAGATTTGTATATTATTTCATAGTTAGGATTACAGGTTCTTCCCTCAGTTTTGGATACGAAACTTTTTTATGATTATCACCTAATGATTCGAGTTTTGAGATGTTGAAATAGGTGTGTTGTATTATATGAATATTATTAGAGTTAGGTTATTGGGAGGAATTAAGACTTAACCCTAGACTTGAAACTCAGGAACTTGATTATAGATTTGGGTGAGTTAAACATATAGTAATATGGGTGTTGTTAGTTTCAAAATCTTATTGTGAGTATTTGCTTAAATAGATTGCATTGATTTGAAAGCTCAACGAAAGGAGAAGGCTCAAGTCCTGAGGTGATTTGTTCAATTATTTGAGGCAAGTGGATTTCTCAACCCTTGTTAAGTGTATAGAATTCGTGTATTTCCTTGTGGTATGTGTTGGGGAGTAATGGGACTTGGTGATGGGTTGACTTGTCCATATTGAATAATTTTAATGATGAAAAAGGGGTAATAAAAGGCAATGTGATTAATTATTGGTGTGTGATGTGTTGAGAATGGTTTGAAAGGCTTATTGATTCATTGTTGGTGTTGTATCACGATTGTGCTGTTATGAAGTGTGCATTTTTATGAAAATGGTCATCTCCTCATTATTTATGTGAACATGTTATTTGCATTGGTTCTGAGACATGGTTGTGACAAGTGTTATGTGAATTGAGAAAGAATAAGAAATTAAAGAGGATGTACCATTTCGAGGGACTTGTCGCGCGCCGCGACGGATATTATGATTCGAGGGACGTGTCGCGCGCCGAGACGGATACTATGATTCGAGGGTCGTGTCACACGCCGCGACGAGTTTTATTATCGAGGGACGTGTCGCACGCCGCGATGGATTTCATTATCGAGGGTCGTGTCGCACGCCGCGACAGATGCATGGACAGATATGTCCCCCATGGGTCCCGGACTGAGAGACAGCGGGTGTGTATCGTTAGGTCAGACATGCATCACTATACTTGACATTGCATTTCATTTCATTGTGCATCTTTATCATTTGTGAACTTATGAGTACTTTTCTGTGGAACTTGTGATTGGTGAACTTTATCTTGTGTGTTGCTGATATGTAATTGTTGAAGTGATATGGTTGAACTATGTGCTATGTAAATTGTGAACTATTAGGTTGGGCTGGTTTTTATGCAGGTTGTAGTTGTGGAGGTTTGGTTGGGGTGTAAGGAGTACCCGTATTCCATACCCTTAGCTTGTGTTTAGAAGTTTGCTTGCTGAGTACCGTGTGGTTTGGTACTCACCCCTTGCTTCTACAATTTTTTGTAGGTTATGAGCCCGGATCTTCATGATACCCTCTCTTATTTTCTTGTCCGAGGCTTCCTATGGAGATTTGTGAGGTAGCTGATTGTCATCTCAGCAGACCTTCTTACTCCTTATTTATGATCTTGTTCTATTCTAGAAACAATGTCATTTGAGACTTGTGTTTTCTTTCAAATCCATTGTAATACATTAGAGGCTTGTGCACGTGACAACCAGATTTTGGGGGTTTTAATAAGTTGACTTTGTATTCCGCATTATTAGATGGTGTTAGTCTCTTTTTTCTGGTTTTACTTCCGCATTTATTGTATTAGTTGGGTTTTAGGCTGACTTGTCTTGGTGGGATAAGACGAGTGCCATCACGTCCATTTTTGGGTCGTGACACTCTATCAGGGTACAACAAAGCCAGAAACATATATGCGATTGAATTCGCTACTTCTGGGAATGCTTCGTATTTATAGAAGTTAAGAGATGATAAAAGTCATGTTCTTTCATGAACAGAGATAACTTTTCATAAAAGTCATGTTCTTTCATGAACAATCACAACCTTTAGTTGCTCCCTTTTTGAAAAGACAACTTATGTTACTCCATATTTGAACATACAAAAATTTTGTTTCATTTAAAATTTAAATATTAAATATTAAATTCAAATTTTAAATAAACAATTTGTTCAAAATAAACTACGAAAATTTTTTGTTTCATTAAAAATTTAAATATTAAATATTAAATTCAAGTTTTAAATAAACAAATTTGTTCAAAATAAATCATTTAGATATATATTATTAAATATACCAATAGACTTACTCTATTAAATAGACTAAATGGGCTAGGCATTAAAAGGACCTAAATATTGGGTTCTCCCACCAATGTGAGAATTTTTCCTCTATATTACAACTATTCTAACATTAATAACTCAGTCGGTTCCTTTTTAATTGCAATGTTGAGAGTCAATTTGACTAATTTTCAAAACCAAATTAGATTGCATTCATTCAACGGAAAAGGGCCAAAAATATCCTTGGACTATCCGAAAAGGTTCAAATATACCCCTCATCCATTTATTTAGCTATAAATACCCCCTCAATCCACCTTTTGGGTCTATTTTTACCCTTAAAACTAACAGTTTTTTCTTTATAATAATAATTATTATTATATATTACGTGACATCTTTCTATTGAATAAAAAATAAATCCTAATCCATCAATTTTCCTCCCTAGCCCCGACCCATATCCACACCCCATTCATTGCGTCAACTATGAGAGAATTGGATTCAGCCGACAGCCATTGTCTTTGAGAATTCCTTTTGTGTAGCAGTTTCAAACTCAGCCAATGCCATCCTTATGGACTCGTCAAGCTTGACGAGCGACGCCAACGCTTCAGATTGAATAGCATATTTTGAACCGAAGGAAAATGTAGTTTCAATCTCTATCCAGTGCTCGACGATGGAAATGTACATATCGAAGGAAATCACAGTAGTTTCTATTTTTGATGTGTTTTCTGCAACTTATTTGTGATGGTTTTTTAAAAAACAAAAAAAACTATCTTCATCATTTCAAAGTTTATCATGAACACAATGTCCTTCTCTACATTGGAACATCAATTCATGATGCAAAGTTATCCATTCATGACTTGCATTTTGTGGGTGAACAATCGCACTTCTGGATGGCAAAAAACTGTATCCATTTTCCAAAGTCTTCAAAAATGTTTATGGTATATATATATATATATTTGCACTTGTAATTTTTTTTTTAAAAAAAAATTGGGTTGGGGTCATGGATTGTTGATATGGATCGGGTGGGTAGGGCAAATTTTGATGGGTTGAGATTTGATTTTATCCAATAGAAAGATGTCACTAAATAAATAATAATAATAATAATAATAATAAGGCGAAACCCATCGACAGCCCCTTAAAGTTGGCACAAATTTTTATTTAGACATCTTAAGTAGGCTTTGTTCATTTTAAACACCTCAAGTAGAGCCCTGCTATGTCATTTTGACACTTTTTTGACAATCAGCTAAAATTACAAAGTGTGTGTAATACACTTGCGGATGACATGGCATGATGACTAATTAGAAGTTGACATGTGGCATTTGAGTGTAAAAATAATAATTTAAAAATAAATTATAAAAAGCAACTAATAATTTTCAACAAAAATAAATAAATAAAATTACATATTTTCTACCATCCCACCCCCCACCTTACATCACCCCACCCCATCAGCCCGCCTTTTTGCCTCCCCAACCCTCCCACCATTTTTTGGTTCTTCAAAAAAAAAATTCATTAGATTTTGGTTTTTCTTTTTTTTCTTCTTTGTTGTAAATTTGATTTTGAGAACCATTTTTACCGATAATGAGGTGAAGTTCTGACAAATATGACATTCTTCTTCTATTTTTTTTGGAAAAAAAAAGTGTGTTTTGTTCTAATAAATGTTTTCAAAATTAGTGTGATGATTGTTTAAAATTTTGTTTTTATAAATGTTTTCAAAATTAGTGTGATAGTTTTTTTATTTTATTTTTCATATTTTGTAAGGTTTTTCATCATGATTTTTCATGGTGGAAGGTGGAATAAGTGGTAGGGATGAAGAGTGAAGAAGAAGAAGGAAAAAAATAAAAATAAATTCCAAAAAACACTCCCCACGCACTCAAAATTGGTACAACACACATAATGTGTCAAGTCAGCAGAAAGTGTCAAAATGACACAGCGGGACTCAACATAAAGTGTCTAAAATGAACAAAGTCTAGTTAAGGTGTCTAAGTGAAAATTGGTGCCAACTTTAGGGGGCCACCGATGGGTTCAACCTAATAATAATTATACAAGAAAAAAATGTTAGTTTTAAGGGTAAAAATGGACCCAAAAGGTGGATTGAGGGGTGTTTTAAGCCAAATAAGTGGATGAGGGGTATATTTGAACCTTTTTGAATAGTCCAAGGGTATTTTTGGCCCTTTTCCGTTCATTCAATATGAAAAGAACTATAAATTGTAATTTTTTTCATATCAATGTGATAAAAAAATACATCTTTAAATATTGGTCAAAATTCATATCATTTGATTCTAAAAAAGGAAATTATAACAATTAAAAAGGAACGGAGGAAGTAATAAGTTTTGCATGAAAAAGAAACGAAATCATCATCTCCACAAATATTGGACATGAAATTTTATAAAAAAGACTAGCTAGTAAATATTCCTTGGTTGACTACCTGGAACGAGGAACTGACTTGTGTACAGAAGAGTAGTCGTTAACACGTACCAAACATCATTTCAAGTTAACTGTTCTCTCCTCTTTTTTTAATTGTGTTTTTGATACTACACTATTTCTTTTTCTCATTATTGTACAGATTTCAGAAGATTAGTTATGTAAAGTAAAGTAACTAAACTAAGGATCTTAACTCTAATTAAAGTAATATCATGCAAAGTTGCGACTTTTGGCTCCTTTCCATTTCCTATTAGCTCATTTTAAAATTAGTGATGTAAAGTAAATTAACTAAACTAAGGATCTTAATTCTAATTAAAGTTATAGACATTTTTATATGTTTCTCCCAAAAAAATTGGCAATCCGCGATTCTAGCAATTTAGTTCAGAATGCATTGAGAGGAAAAAGTTATCATCTTAGGTCCTCTATATATATATATAATCTGCGAAGATATACAACACTGTATCTTAAAGAACATTCAATATGGAAGAAACATAGGTATGAGACAGTAAGAGGCAATCTAATGCCATTATTAGTGAACCAAATTTTAGATCATCTTCGACTATATCTAGGATGCCTTATATGAGAACTATCTGAATTGGGGGTATTCCCATAGGAGTTGATAGGAACTGTGTAAAGATCTGATAATTCATCCTGATCATTCTCTTCGTGTCCATGTTGATTAGACCAAGAGACTCCAGTTACCTTCCTCAAACCTTCGAGTTCAGTAGCCACGAATTATAATTTTATTAAACTATAATTATTATATATAATAAATACATAGAGTTTTTCCTTTTTTTATTGCCTGTACATTACGTAAGAAGCTCATTTATATTTTTATCTCTTTCCCTCCAATATTTTTGTTTCCTTCCATAATTACTTGCCCTTGCAAAATTTGAAAATATCATGAACGATTTGTTTCGCAGTAACAAATTCATTTGATTAAATTTCCAGTAGCTAAATTCATCTGAACCTGCAGTAAACTCTGGATTGTTCTGGTAGATCCAGATACAAACCTACATCTCAAGGTCAACAATCAATTCAATCCCTCTTTGTTGTGAGAATTCCTTTTATCTGTACAATTGCCAAACGAGATTCAATTTTGTTAGTGCTGTTTATTTTATCCTACACTGTATCAATTGTTGAACACTGATTCCTCTCTTCAACGTGCTTATAATGTGATATTCTTGCTTCTTATAGAGTGTGTTTGATGAATGCAGGCGCTTATCGGAAGTTTTGCATTGAGGCCAATAAGGAAGTTGCTCAAATCAATATTGGTACGTTTGCTTGCATTTCACAGATCAATATGCATAATGAGTTTAAACTCAAGGAGCACCTAGAAGATTTTTAATCCTTTATGGGTGTGTTTGGTAGAGATAAACTCATCCTAAGTTATCCCAAGATTTTATCCCAACTAAACATGGGATAAACTCATCCTAAAATTAATTCTGGATTAGTTATCCCTTATCCCTCGTACCAAACGAGCCCTAACTGTTAGAGCTTGTGACTTTGAGTGGAAATTTAATTAGATTTATCGACAACCGAAAATGGATGCTAACTGTTAGAGCTTGTGACTTTGAGTGGCAATTTAATTATATTTATCGACAACCGAAAATGGATGCTAAAGGTGGAACCTAAGCCATTTTGTGAATGCATTTTCAGCCATTGTAATTGGCTAGCCAATTGCCGTTAAAGCCTGTAACTTTAGCAGCAATGAAAACTAGATATAATCAAGAAGGAAATCTAGATAAAACAAGAAGAAAATCTATGTCAAAAGACTACAATGAATATGGGGTGATTGGGAGCGTAAATCATTCTAACTTAATGACATCCAAAGAACCTGATTTCCGTAAAAAATAAAAATGAGATGTTCTTGGTCATAGATCATAGTAATCATATATACGAAATATGGAGTTTTCCCATATTCGTAATAAAAAATACATAAGAACATGGGAAAACAGAAGTACTGATTTACTACTTATGTGGTGCGGATATGATGTACTGTTATATAAGAGAAAAGTGTAATATTCAAATTTTGGTTAAATAAAGAAATAAGTGTGCAAAAAAATAGTTTGGAATAGAATTCCGAGCTTCCCATACATTTCTATCTGAGAAATTATTATTTCCTCTATCACAGTTTTATGTGATATTTCTGTTGTCTATGAAAGAATGTCATCCTTATATAATTAGAAATAATTGAACTTTAAATTTTTCATTTTACACTTGAATGAGATTATCTTTCTTTCCAAAACTTTGTGCTCAGTCAAATGAGATAAAATAGAAGGGATGGAGTATTGTGGTTATGAAAGTTTTCCAAGATCTTTACCTAGAGAGAACTTGATCCATGGGAACTCATGATCAGAGTGGGGAGGAATACAACTACGACCATCCATTTTACCATCATCGGAATATCCATCGGGGCAAATACAATAGAAACTCCCTGGGGTGTTTGTGCAGTTCTTTTCACATGAATTGGTGCTTGGATCAGCACATTCATCAATATCTGGAAATACCAAATAAATAGAACACCGTTATATCAGACCTTGTGAGTTGATCAAATGGGGCATAAAGCAGCTTTCATTGGTGTAAAAGGTTTGCTTTGATCTTTTCCATTTATGAAAATGAAACAATTGTGTTTGTGCAGTTCTTTTCACAAGAACAATAGGAACACCTCAATGCTTCCTATTAAAGGCTTCTGAGAACCATCAGTAGAAACGTTGCAGGTGACCTCGAACCCTGTGTTAATGGCGCAATCTGAGCCAATACCAAATGGGTATCGAACCGTTACGTTCCCGCACCTCTTACGGCATCCTGGTTTTGTTGTATTGACAGCTTTGGTGATGGTGCTATTAGTCATGTTTTGGGCTGTGGCTAATGTTTGTATTATCACACAAGTATAGAAACAAGCAATTTGGTAAGGAAGCAAATTCATCTGTTTTAGGTCCATGGTTTTTGAGAATTTCCAAAATGATGCAAACTCTAGTTCGAGAGTACAACTTACTTATAAGATTTTTCATATTAATAAAACGCAAAGATTTGGGGTCAACCATGCCCAACAGGCAATGAATAATGCCTTAAACAATGATTCAGAAAGGTCAAGAGGGACGAAGGCATGACTTAGAATATTTGACAAGATCATCTTATACTCATGCACTAATCTGGCGAATACTTAACAGAAGAAGAGCAAGTAGTAGCCAGGGTTGGTTACTGTCGAAATATTCTCAAGCTAAGGTCGAGTATTATTATGTATTCTTGCTTCATTTTTAAAACTGTATTGGTTAAATTTAGGGGTGTGCATCGGTTCGTTCAGTTCAGTTTTTTGTACTCGCTAAACCGATGATCAAATCAATAAGATATTTATTATTGGTTTTTGGTCTTTTTCGATTTTACGGTTTAACCGATAAGAAGATGCTTGCATAATCATATATACACGATGTTCATAAAATAAAAATAGTAGCAAGAATAGAATTGCAACACAATAGTGTTTGGGTCAAATAAAAAAAGTATTTTTCAGCCCTTTGTTTTAAGCCAGAAAGATAAAAAAAAATCAGCCAAAAATTATAAGTCTATCCAAACAGGTTCTTAAATCACTTTTATTTTTTCCAAAATCATTCAACTATTTTATTTATTTACCAAAAAAAAAAAATTTAAAAAAACTAACTTGTAGATCTGGGCAAAACTTTATAAGAAGCAACTCTGTCATTATTATTCTCTAGCGTGTACATAAACACATTGATTTAGATAATATAGGCATTTGCACTTGTAACTTGTAAGGTCATCGGAAGAGACTGGTTCAACATGGGTCATGCACGCTTCAATATGGTCATGTACACTGTGTGTACTATTGAGTAGACGTTTGGCCAAGCAATTTTGAGATTCATCCAAACAAAATTTCAATTTTAAATCTACTTGTAATTTGAAATCAAGGTCAACTCATTAGGCATTTAAGCTTACAAAATATTGAACATATGCTTTTCGAAACACTGTTTGCTTGGAATTTGGAAACCAGTTTTAGGAAAAAGTTTAGAAAAAGTTATTCTGAATAAAGTCATAAAGGTATAGAAGGTTATGTACATCTCGATCACTTCACTTTTAGGTGGGATCTATGTCATGTATGCACTGAGGTATTACGTAGGTCCGTAGTAAAACATACATAATTTTTGTCCCGAACTTTAGATTGACGAGAGGTTAATTTTATTGGAATCTAGACTCCAAGACCTTTAATTTGATAGGTAATATATATGTCCTCTAATTCCTTATAGATTGGCAAATATGTTCATTTCAAGTCAAACTACATATGAAATTATTTAAATACTTCCCCGTGATAAAACTTTCAACTAGAATTTTTGTTTCTAGGCTGCCATGGCCTCTAACTTTAGTCTAATACTGTAAGTGACTTAATATAAGTGTTCCTCGGTTCAATCACCCATTTGCAACTATTCTCTCAACATCTCAACAATAGGTGATTTTAAGTTATAAAATTAACCTCGTAAATCTTTGACGACCTAATTTAAATACTCCAAACATGCGGAGTGTTACATCATAATTAGACTATTAGTAGGGAACTATTCGAATTCTATTTTCTAGACAAAATGGATGAATCTATATTAACTTGAGTTAATAGAATCTCATAAAGGTATCGTTCATCCTCATTCTCTTCATCTCGGCATTGATTAGACCAAGGGTTCCTAGTAAACTTACTCAGACCTTTAAGTTCACCAACCACTTCCTTCATTGTAGGCTTGTATTTTTAAGACTCCCTACTCACAAAACACAACGATCAAGAATTTGAAATAACAGGTTCTTATTTATGGATAAAACAAAAAAAGTCCTCCAAATTCATGTCCTCTTTGTGATAGAATTAGTATAAGTGAACTTACAATTAATTTGAAGTTTACAATGATTGTGATAGAATACTTTCATTCAGAATGAATTTGTTGTATATAATTAGTTTATGTATACATAAAGTCTATTGTATAGCTAATTTGTATATATATTTAGAGCATGTATACCACTGTAATTGATTAAAGTATACTTCGACAATGATAAATGACCTTCATTCAAAAGGATTTAGAGTGACACTTTAATTGGATTTATCAACAACCGAAAATGGATGCTAAAGGTGAAACCTAAGCCATTTTGTGAATGCATTTTTAGTCATTGTAATTGGTTAAACAATTGCCGTTAAAGCCTGAAACTTTAGCAGCAATGAAAACTAGATATAACCAATAAGGAAATCTTGGTGAAAAAAGAAGAAAATCTATGTCGAACAACTACAGTGAATATGGAATGACTGGGAGTGTAAATCATGCTAACAGCCGAAGAACCTGACTTGAAATTTTAGGTAACGATTCCCAAATCCCTAAGATGTTATGAGTTGCATTTTAAGTCATCTTTGTTGGGTTCAGCATTATTAGAGTGGGAACTGAATAATGAATCAATAATGAGGAAGTGTCGGACATGCTACTCTGTGACTGACTTAATCTATACAATTTTGAACAATGAAAAAAACCAAAAAATCACTTATATTTTTATCATCTTTCCCTCCAATATTTTTGTTTCCTTCAATATTCCCATTTCCCACTACCGTAAAACTACGAAAATTTGAAAATTTGCAGGGAATAGAAACTCTAATACCCAATTTCCCATCTCCCTCAACCCATTTGCCATTGTCATCTCACTCTGCTTCCCTCATTCAGCCCCTCCCAGTGTAATGTTATTTGCAGCGTTTCTCGCGATATCATCAAGGTTTTAGTTTCTTCTTAGTGCCAAAGTTTTCTTGCTAATATTGATTTGTGATGTTACTTTCTCTGGAGAAGGAGTAGATCTGGGGAACTGCTTGAATTTGTGTCTTCTATGATAAAATTGTGCACTGTGAAATCAGTTGCTGTTCTAATAGTTGTTTACTTGAACTGTTTACCTCTTCACTCAATGCATTCTGAAATAAGTGAATCTGTGATTACGATTGTGAAAGATTTTACATTCAGATTTGAATGTCGATCGATTACGGCTTTGATTGCCGTGATGGTCAGACTAGCATGATGTGAACTTTAACCATTGAATATTTTAGTGAATGATGTGTTTTCGCAGTAACAAAATTCATTTGATTAAATTTCCAATAGCTAAATTCATCTGAATCTGCGGCAAACTCTAGATCGTTCTGGTAGATCCAGATACAAACCTACATCTCAAGATCAACAATCAATTAAATCTCTCTTTGTTGTGAGAATTCCTTTTATCTGTACAAGTGCCAAACGAGATTCAATTGTTGCTCCTCTTTTTAGTGCTGTTTATTTTATCCTACACTATATCAATTGTTGAACACTGATTCCTCTCTTCAATGTGTTTATAATGCGATATTCTTCCTTCTTATGGAGGGTGTTTGATGAATGCAGGCGCTTATCGGAAGTTTTCATTGACGCCAATAAGGAAGTTGCTCAAGTCAGAATTGGTACGTTTGCTTGCATTTCACAAATCAATATGCATAATGAGTTTACAATCAACGAGAACCTAGAAGATTTTTAATCCTATATGGGTGTGTTTGGTAGATATAAACTCATCCTAAGTTATGTCGCGATTTTATCCCAACTAATCATGGGATAAACTCATCCTGAAATTAATCCTGGATTAGTTATCCCATATCCCTCGTACCAAACGAGCCCTAACTGTTAAAGCCTGTGACTTTGAGTGGCAATTTAATTGGATTTCTCTACAACCGCAAATGGATGCTAAAGGTGAAACCTAAGCCATTTTGTGAATGCATTTTTAGCCATTGTAATTGGCTAACCAATTGCCGTTAAAGCCTGTAACTTTAGCAGCAATGCAAACTAGATATAATCAAGAAGGAAATCCTGGTAAAACAAGAAGAAAATCTATGTTCAAAAACTACAATGAATGTGGAGTGTAAATCATGCGAATATAATCCTGACATCTTAAGAACCTGATTCGAAATTTTAGGTACTGATTCCCAAATCCTTAAGATGTTATGAGTTGTGTTTTAAGTCATCTTTGTTGGGTTCGGTCTTTGGTATTATGAGAGTGGAAGCTGAAAAATGAAATAAGCAATGATTTCTCTGTTTACATTGCAGTTTTTATCAATAATGGGCAAGATTGGCTTGAAATAAAATTTATGCACAGTTTATATGCAATATGCTACAAAAAAACCACTTATAATCATAAGATCCTCTATAAATAATCTGTGAAGATCTCCAATACTGTATTTTACAGGAAAATCTAAATTGATAGGAAAAAGGAAAGCAGCTTTCATTAGAACATTCAATATGGAAGAAACATAGGTATGGGACAATAAGAGGCAATCTAATGCCATTATTAGTGGAGCAGATTTTGGATCAACTTCGACTGTATGCATTATAGGAGAATTATCTTAATTGGGGGTATTTTCATAGGAGTTGATGGGAACAGTGTAAAGATCTGATATTTTATCCTGATCATATTCTTCCTGTTCATGTTGACTAGACGAAGAGATTCAAGTTACCTTCCTCAAACCTTCGAGTTCAATAGACACATCCTTCATTGTAGGCCTATCTTCTCCATGCGACCGAAGGCAGTTCTTCACCACCTCAGCAATCTTTTGGAGTTGCTCAAGACTCCCTTCCCGCAAAACACGATGATCAATAATATGAAACAAGCTATTTGAATTCATGGACAACACAAAAAAATCAGCCAAATTCTTGTTCTCTTCATTTCTAGCTCTAATAATTGGTTTCAATCCTGTCAAAAGTTCTGCCAGAACTACTCCAAAGCTGTAAACGTCACTTTTCTCCGTCAATTGACTTGTGCGAGGATATTCAGGATCCAAGTACCCTATGTCCCTAGAACCAATGTACCACATGTGTCTGATCTAGAGGAATTAACCTTGATGCTCCAAAATCTGCCACTTTAGCTGTGTGGACATTATCCAACAATATGTTGGCAGACTTAACGTCTCTATGAATTATAGGCATGGATGCAAATGAATGAAGATAAGCAAGTGTAGTGGCTATCTCTGCTGCAATTCTCAAACAGTTTTGCCAAGTTAACCAACCCGCTCCACGTTTGTTGTGAATGTGCTCGTACAGATTTCCTTCAGAGACATACTCATAAACCAATAAAGGAACTTCATCTTCCAAACAACACCCAAAGAGCTTCACGACGTTTCGATGGTTGATTTGAGTGAGAATAAGCACCTCATTGATAAACTGCTCAATTTGACTCTCATCCACAATTCTAGATTTCTTAATGGCAACTATGCGAGTATCACTTAGCACACCTCTATATACGATCCCATTTCCACCATGACCAAGAATTCTGTCATTGGCATAATTGTTTGGAGCTTTCTTGAGCTCCTCAGCTGTAAAAATTCTTGTTGCTTCCACACCGCCCTCTTTTGTGGATATTCTTTCCTTCAATAATAAACCATCGTTTTGTTGGAAAAACTTCTCCCTGACTTGATTCAACTTTCTTTTCTTGATGTAAAAATAGAGCATAGTTATCACAACCACTAGGGAGATTAACCCAACTCCAGTACCTGTGTAAGTAGTAGAGTTGAACTTTTATTGTCTATTTCAACTAAGCTAAATCAAAAGCTTAGGATTGTACACTGTCATTTTACTGTTGAATGTATGCTAACGAATTGGTGTTCCTAGAGACTGTTTCAAACGTATGAAAAGTAAGTTCTATATTATTCAGACATAGTCTTGATTTCCGTAAAAAATAAAATTGAGCTGTTATTGGTCATAGATCATAATAATCATATATACTAAATAATGGAGTTTTCCCATATTCTTAATAAAAAATACATAAGAATATGTGAAAACAAAAGTACTGTTTTGTCATTTATGTGGTGCGGATATGATGTACTGTTATATAAGAGAAAAATGCAATATTTAAATTTTGGTTAAATAAAGTAATAAGTGCACAAAAAATAGTTTGAAATAGACTTCCAAGTTCCAAGCATCCCAGACATTTTCTAGCGTAGAAATTATTACTTCCTCTATCCCAGTTTTATGTGTTATTCTTCGAAATAATTGAACGTTAAATTTATAATTTTACTCTCAATGAGATTATCTTTCTTTCCAAAACTTCGTGCCCAGTCAAATAACATGAGATAAAATGGAAGGAATTATGGCCTAACGTGCCTTATATGGGTAAGATATTGAGTTCGAGTTCCATGAAATTATGGCCTAACGTGCCTTATATGGGTAAGATATTGAGTTTGAGTCTCAATGCACCATAGTGATGGTATAATGATGACTAAGACTTTGATGAAAAGTCATGAAATTCGTCCAATTGAATTTGCTCCATTTCCTAAAGTGAATGTGGTAGCAGTATATGATAACTTTGAAATCTACCCAATTGATTTGCTTCATTCTGTCATATGAATGTGGTAGCAGTGAATAATAAGTCTAAAAGACGACAAATGATTGAATGTATGAATAAGGGTATGGAAGGACGAAATAATAATAGCCATTATTGTGGTTAAATGAAGAATGGGTTCTCAAAATGATCCTTCAAAAGGGTGAAGAAGTTATTGCCATCTCAAAATGGTCTTTCAAAGGTTGAAAGTAGTTATTGTGATTTGGTATGAAAGGTCATTTGACACTCAATTTTTGTGGACCTAATCTAGTAAATTTTATAAATCCTCCATCAAAATAAAAAAAATATAAAGTGGTGGTACACTTTACCTTTCAAAGTGATGTTGAGGTGGGTCATGTAAATATGTCAAATATAAATGCATGACTCGTATAAATGGTTATGGTCAACTCATGAAGAGATTGTGACTTGTAATTAGCATTATGAATGTTTGCCATTCTTGAAAGTGAATGTGTCAAAATATGAAGAAAAAAATATGAATAAGAACATATTCATGTATGGTTGGAAAAATGCCACAACTCATCTCTACGAGAGGTTTGAGAGAAATAAATAAATTTTATTTGACAGGAATGGTCGATGGTCGTGTGCGTTTATACGTCATAATATATTATGATATATTTATTGTGAACTACCGAAAGGGCAAAAGAAAGAAGTAATTCTTGCCTATAAAGGTTGTGGCCATGACCAAATTAATATTATTGTGTGGCAATACAAATTTGTCATTGATTGTGTACCTATGGTACGATAAAAGTAAAGCAATAAACATGCCTTGCTTGTAATAATTTTGACCATGAGAATAATAATTTAACTCTCTCCTTGAAGGAGATGCTCACCATACGGATGGTGTCATGGAATATGTGATAGTACACAAAATTAATTATAAGCTCTAAAGAGCTATTGTTGTACTATTGGAGGAATAATTTTGGGATTGTAGTATGTCTCAAAAGAAACTTTCTAAGTTTCGAAGGAATTGAAAAGAAAAATGATTTTATTGAGATAATAAATGAGAAGATTTAATATCTTCATATTACTACAATCGAAGCGGGATATAAATATTCATGTAAAAGGTTACCCGCCTTTTCTTCTTGTTTGTTGTATACAAATATGAACTTGATGATGGAATCATATACAAAAGTAAACTAGAAGTTTACTGGAATAAAGATCAGTTGGCATGATCGGTTGGCCATTCCGATTATATTATGATGCAAAAAATAATTGAGAATTCACATGGTTATATATTGAAGAAATAAAATACTCTTCAAGAATTCTCTTGTGTTGCTTGCTATCATGATAAAATTATCATTGTACCAGCTAAGATTGTGATTGTATTTCCTGAAATTATTTGGAACATATAAAAAGGTGAATATGGGCCCGTTCACCTGCCATGTGGACCGTTTACTATTACGATTTAATAGATGCATCTATGGTCACGTGTGCGTTTGATATCAACTTGCAATTTGATTTTTGTAAGGTTATTTGCTCAAATTATTAAATTATGAGCATAGTTCCAAATTATAAAATTATGTTGATAATGCTGGTTGGTTTAGCAGAAATTGTATGCCTCCAATTATAGTTAAACCAATGGTTACGAGAGCAAATCTCCCGAAAGAAATTTTGGTATGAGTTGAATTTATTTAACATATAGCAACACTTGTACGCATCAAGCCAACAAAAGTCCCCGATCAAAATTGGTTCAGAGTCAGGAATCAAATAATTTTCATCTAAAACTTTGAATGTGCGGTTATGATTTAATTGCTCCACCACACGCATAAAGATGAATCCTCAAATGAGCTTGGGATGAATGTTAGAGTTTCTAACATTAGGGGGAGAGATAATTGACAGCTGAAAATTATGTAAAAGATGAATTATGAATTATCTAGATCCTCGTTAAAAAAAAATATTAATGTGAACTTGAAGTTCAAGAGATAATTCATTTGCATAATGTTGCAAATCAATTGCCAGATGAGTTTACTGACCTTATGTTATAGTTCAGTTGTAAATGCTCCAATGAGAAGTCCTTGAAGGACAGAGTCTATTATACACTTGAAGTGTGATAGACCGATCGATTCCAAAAATAAAACTCCTTGAGGAAGGAGAGGAACAAATGATCAAGATGGTCATGATAATGAGGCAAGTGATTTAAAGGAGCACGGCGACATAACACTTCATAAAATATTAGTAAAATTCAGGTACATAAAATGATGAAAGATGAAGAGATCTCGATAAGTTATGTCATATCGGAATCGATATCAAATAACCGTCAACGGTATCTTTGATATGAAGTAGAGCTCAATGATATAGATCGTGATCAGGATCTTGAATTCAAATCTGTCATATAGTGCGGACGGATAAATGATTGGCCAAATAAAATTCATAATTCAAGTATATTTTGTTTCATTTAGAAAAGTGACATTTTGGACTGATAGTCCATAAATCAAGGTATAATGTCAGTGGGGTACAAATAAACTATTATGTGATAGTATAACCGTAAATATCAAGTACGGCTTGCCTTGGGGCATAAAGGTTTTTCGCAAAAGTCATGACATTATTGGAGATGTTTTCTCCTATGGTGGAAACAATGAGATTTGTTTTGATCTGGCAATATATGAAAACTTGAATGCATATAATGTATAATTGTCATGTCTACTAGCTAGACAATGAAGCTTATATGAAAATCCTTGAAGCAATCAAGGTGCCTGAAACATATAAAAGTTTGAAAGAAATTTTTTCTATAAAGCTTTAAGAATCCTCATATGGATTGAGATAATCAAGGAAGAAAGGGTACAAAAAATGACCCTATTTTGTCCTTGCTTTTTTACAAAAAAGGTCAGGATCTAAATTTGTTATAATAGTTGTGTATGTTGATGACTTGAACATAAGCAATCTTAAAGAGCTTTCAGAAGCTGTTAAGCGTTTGAAAAGGAAATATGAAATGAAAAGATCCTAGTAAGACAAAAAAATTTCTTGACCTATAGATTGAGAATTTCACAAATGAAATATTTGTCCATCAATTGACATAATACACAGAAAAGTTTAGATGCGATTTTATATGGATAAATCACATTCATTGAGTACCCCAATGATTATTGTTGACACCCAATTTTCTCCCTCCTTTCTTCTAATTTATTTCGTTTAGCTTCTAAATAGGTAATAAGTCAAATACTTTATATTTCACTATTATTTTCATGTATTATTACTGTTATCGTAATTATCGATTAGATATTATTATTATTTCAACTTTTATTATCATTTTCACTATTTTAAAATTATAGTTTTTATTATCAACATTACTATTATTACTTTATTGTCGTTGTCTTTAAAATAGATTATCATTACTTTATTTCAAGTTTCTTATTTACTAAACTTTTTACATAATATATATTATACTAGTTATTAAATTAGAAGCTGAGTTTTGAGTAAAGTTTAAGGGAACTAAGTATTCCCAAATGTATCATTTTACATTGAGAAAAGAGAAACTTTGATTTCTAAAAAGAGTTATGAGTATAGAGATATTTCATAGCAGTTACCTCTTTTAAGAGGATCTTATGAGTAATTACCTCAAATTGAGAAAAGAGAATGTTTTTAAACATTGAGCATGAGTATATATATTTATTGGGAGTAGTATTGAGCACCGATATGGGGGAGAGTTCAGACAACTCACAGCCCCCATAAACCATGTATGCCAACATGGGTAAATGATTCATGCTTTTTAGATGATTTCCTTAGTGTCTTCGGGCAGAGCTTAGTGCATCTACTTAGTTGAGGTGTTCTATACCCCGACAAGGTATAGGAAAATTTTGGCAGTGTGGACGAGACGTTGTATCATCACGTAGCTCATAGTGATGGTTGTCAGTTAGAGAAACTCCCAAATAAGAGTAAAGAGTAGTTTCTTGTATTTTATATACATCCTTGAGTTATATCTTTTATTTATGAAACTTTAAATGATTTTATCTCTAATCATGCTTTTCATTGAGTTGAGTTGAGTTGAGTATAACTATAAACGATTTTATCTCTAATCATGCTTTACATTGAGTCGAGTCGAGTTGAGTTTATTTGAGTTTAGTTGAGTTGAGTATATGTTTCAGCCTGGTCAGTTCAGTATATGCTTTTATTGCATTCTTTCAGTAAGAGTTTAAACGAGTTCTCCATCATGATTTATATTATATTTTAGTTGAGTTACTGCCAGAGTTTCAGTTCAGTTGTTTTGTTATTCAGCTATATTACATACTCGTACATTCAATGTACTGATGTCATTGGACCTACATCTTATAATGATGCAGATACAGGTATTCAGGATCATCAACAAACGCTTCGTTGATATCATTTGACATTCCAGTTAGCTTTGGTGAGTCTCCTTGCATTCCGGAGGATTCCCCCTTTTCTCTTTTTAGTTTATTCTTTTTAGGGTGTTGTGGGTCTTGTCCCAACATCCATGTTGAACTATAGAGGCTTCATAGATAGATAGATAGAGTTGAGGAGTCTTTCAGTATTTACTTCTTTTGAGTTGTTTTACAAACTATAAGTATTTCTATTGAATATTGTCTAGACTTTATGAGTTGAGTATTTAAATTTATCAGATTTAATGCAGTTTTAAGCCTATGATTGCTTGATTTAGTTTTCCTCTTGTAGTTGGCCAGGATGAGGGTTAGCTTGGGGACCAGCAATGGTTCTCGAGTGCCGGCCACGTCCAGGGTATAGGCTCGGGGCGTGACATTGAAAGCATGTTTTAAATGAAAGAATTGATGATTGAGATGAGATTGAGTTTGATGGGAGTCCAATGAGATTAGATGAAATTATTCGAGTAAATTGATCTGATTGAGCGTATAAGCACATTGAGTATTTTGGGAGTAGTATTGAGCACCAATTTGGGTAAGACTAAATAACAACTCAAATCCCATAAACTACGTAGCCATCGTAGGATAGAGGCTATGCTTCTCTAGTCCCAAAAAGAGGACTTTCATTGATTGTGGATCCAACGAGGTTGATCGTCCCTTACTCCGGCAAGGTATTGGACGACTGCGGCAACGACAGTACAAAGCGTTGTATCATCACTAGCTCATAAGTGATGGTTGTCGGTTAGAGAAACTCCCCAAGAGTAAAATATTATATTTTATATACTGAGTTGCATTTACATATCCATATCTTTTAAAGCATTGTTTTACATATATTGTATGCTTTAGTGAGTTGAGCTATTTCTCAGAGTTGAGTCCTTTGAGTTGAGTTGAGTATCTTTGAGTAAGTTCCTTTTTAGCTTTATTACATACTCGTACATTCTATGTACTGACGCCATTTGGCATGCATCATTTTATGATGCAGACACAGGTGATAAAGATCCTCAACAGGCGTACCATTGAAGGTCAGATTCCACCCAGTATTTTGGTGAGACCTCTTTGCATTCGGAGGTGCTTCTGAGTCTTTACTTTTAGTATTTCGAGGTAGCCATGGGATTGTCTCGACACCTTCTTACGAGTTAGTTAGAGGATTCATAGACAGAGTCAGAGTTGAGTTAGAATGATCCTTTCAGTGTCTGATTTTTTTAAACTACAATTTTATTATTGAATTATGATGTTGAGTATATTTGAATTGAGTGTTTAAACTATCCTTTTATTGAGTTGTTGATTGTTAGCCCACTTGAGTGTCCTCTTTGATTTATCTAAGTCTTCCGCTGAGTGATTGAATAAGTGATCAGACCAAGTGGTTCTCTTAGGACCAACAATGGTCTCTGAGTGCCGGCCATGCCTAGGGACCCCCTCGGGGCATGACAAACTTGGTATCAGAGCATAGAGTTCAAGTGTCCTAGGGTGTCTATGAAACCGTGTCAGTAGGATCTTATATATGGTTATGAGGGCTCCACTTCTATAAATGAGGGACTATGGACATTTAAGAAAAGTTTCCCTTCTTTCAAATCCTAGATCGTGCAATAGAGTTGTCCCCTAAGAAACTTATCCAGATTTGCGCGTTGCTCAAATTCGTTCGACTACCCATCGTACTCAAGGTGGTTGGAACAGTAAAGCTCATATACCTATTGATGAGTTACTCTCCGATAATGTTTTTCGAAATGTAAGGAGACTGCACCAGGCTTGCAAGGAGCCGATTAGTGTGCATAAGTCTATTGATTTGAAAGAATGCACCCTCATTCATATGAATCATGCGTTGAGCCAGAGCAAGATGTATTCCCATACTCTCTTCTCTAAAACCTTGCTTCAGATGTTATCCTTGAGAGGGAGGTTTGTCTCTAAATGATTAGTGTCACCATCCGATGGAATATGATTTGAGGCATTGTGAGCTATAATTAGTAGGATGATCCCAGAGCTAGAAAGTGGGAGTTAGAGGAGTAGAAACCAAATAGTGAGAATGGTGGTTGATCGAGGTATGTAACTAGAGTTATGTATCCATAAGATAAGTAATAGGGTTAGAAGTCAAATTCCTTTCACTTTGAATAAACATGCAATAAATATCGTCTAGCTTTCATGATAGAAGGCAAAGGAAGAGTTGTTGGTCAGAATGAGTTAGAGTATACTTGAACCTAGCAAGGAGTTTGTGTTGATGGTTAGTGTGTTATTAAAGACCAGTTGTAGGTGGTGGATAGAAGGGGGGAGTAGTTATGAGTTGATAGATCTAAGCTAGGCTTATAATTTTGAAAGGAGAGCCCCAGGATATTCTTAGGGTTATGAGCTTGATTAGGAAAAGAGGTATAATGGGTGGGTAAATAGTACTTAGGTTGTGAAAGGGAATGTGATGATAGATTATACTTAGACAAACTGTTAGACGAAGATCGATTACTTATCATGAGGTCTTGGCAGACGAGTGTTTCTTAATTTCATCTAGCAGTTGTAAGTTAGTATAGTATACAAGAAATGTTGATATACGTGTTAGTACAAGACCCTAAGCTTGGATTTGAGATGAGTGTTGTGAAGAAAGAGGGGATAGCATTACAAGTGCAATGGTGTTAGTTTTAGGATTTGATCTAGTAGGTTTGACATAAAGTAGGTGAGGAATTAAGATGTTAGCTTGCAATAAATGTCAGTGGTACAAGTGTGGTATTATTTTGGAATTTGCTCTAGTAGGCTTGGCATAGCGTATGCGAGAGATTAAGATATTAACTTGCGAGAAGTGTGATGTTACAAATGTGGGGTATGTGACTCATAGAAGAAAATAGTGAATTCAGGCTAACTCATTAGGTAAGAAGAGGCTTAAGATGTGTATCCGAGATAGTATAAAGTTGTATGAGGCTCTAATTTTATGATTTGCTATGGGTGACTAGTTAGTATCCTTTAGCTGCCTATGTGGAGAAGGCTGGATGTAAGGTTTTTTTTTATGATATCCATAAGAAATGGGTCGAAGGAGTTATATATAGATGATGATGAGTCTCCCGTTATAGTTCAAGTTTCCTTCAACTAAGTTAGGAATATGTGAACTTAGAAGATGAGTGTTAGCACACTAAAGAGAAGAGGTTAGATAAGAAGAGTTAGAGAAAGCGGTTGTGTATGCCAATAAGAGCAGCATGTATGGAAAGATGCCTATAAAGATAGAAGGAAGTTAAGAGGAGTATCTCAGAAGGAAGCCCTAGTGTGGGTTTTGTATCTTCGAGTATAGTATAATCGGAGAGTTTAAGTGTTCTTGTGTTTAGTGATACCCTGGCTGTGTGGAGTAGTGTGCTTATAGCTTTGTGTAGAGAATCAGTCCACAAGCTCAGGGTAGTGACCTTCGAGTTAAGGGGGAGATGATGAGGTAATGAACCAAAGTGGATCTTGAGTTTTTAGAAGTGATGAGTTGACCAGGATGAGACATTAGTGTTTTTCCATCTCTTTCATTCCTTATACTTCAGTCGGGGTGATACCCTACTCCTGTCTTGCATTTGAGCGCCATACCCATGGCCCAGACACATGCACTTCATGTTGATTCATGATCATGCTCAGTTCCTAGAGTGAGAAGTGGTAACTTCCTTCAGCGATCCCAATCTTATTCCATGAATCTAAGAACTTCCAGCCCTGTGTTATATGAGACATGATATATACACTCACGTTTCACAGTATGCTTAGTTCTATAAACTCGTGATAGGCCTTAAAAGGCTAGTGAGATCATATTACGTTATGAATGTTCTCAGATCAAATTTCTTGAATGAATCGTGCTTATGATCTTTCGCTTTAAGCCCTTCCAGTGATCCTTTCTTTTCAGTCTTGATAGCGATGTTAATTGTAGTAGATGAGTTATGGCAAATGGGAGAGAGTGGGTGTTCCTTATTGTGATAGTTGTGGTATGCTTATTCTATTTAAGGTTATAGACATGGAGGAAGAGCGAGATGGGATCTTGTTGTGTGCAATAGATAGGTTAGAGTATATTGGTGTGCCCCTTTGGTAGGAGTTAATGCAAATGCGGAAGTAGAGATGCTAAGGTAGACATGAGAATTCTTACGTGATGTTGACTACAAGAGGCCATAAAGTGATGAGAATGATAGGTTGGAATGTTGTGTTTGTAGGTATGTGATTAATTGCATTATGCTATTAGCGACTTTTGTTAAGAGCTTCAGGTAAGGGTGGTAGAGAGAGAAGAAGAAGTAGCATCCTCTAAATGAGAGTCCCTACAAAGGTATTGAACACGAATCCCGCGGGTATCATCTTATGGGTAGTACCTTGTGACTACGAGTTAGGCTTGAACATGCTAAAAGTATGCAGTTAGAATTAGACTTTGGTGGGAGCTATAACTTTCAGTTAATGAAGTGTAGTATTCAAGAAGAAGAGCATAGTTGAGAAGAGTTGCTAAGCTCGAAAACTATCAGCCATATCACTCAAGGCATAGTATTCCTATTCTTACTTCATGCCCAGATACCCTTGTTTCATGTCATGGCCTGTAACCTTAAAATCTTATGTGAGCTTCGTGCCAAGCGTGCACGAGTCCAGTTTCAAAACTCATCATATGAATCAGTTCCACCTGTATTAGTAGACAAGTTCAGAAGTTGAAAAGATAGTAAGAGCAACTCCTTTCACTTCTATGCTAAGTTTTACCATCATTTGAGGATGAATGATCCCAAGGGGGAGATATTGTAACATCCTAAAAATTTCTAAGTTAAGACTCAAACCATTCTTAAATTCGTATAAGGTTGTACCTAGTGATTCTTAATTGTTCTTGGATTATAAGGTCAATTCTTTAGTATGAAAATAGATTTGGATATGAATTAAGGTCACAAAAATCCCCTAACACAAAGTTGAGTTGAAAGCTTCCTTATCAATTAAGTTTTGATATAAGATTCTACTTGGGTCAATTTCAAATTACCATATCTCTTGAAATATAAAGAGCTATGTGACACATAACCTATCCAATTAAAGGTATTTGAATCTTCTTTCCAACCCCACCAAGTTTGCGTCAATCCGAGTTCTGAGTGAAGAGTTATAACCATTTTATAACCTGATACAACGTAGTGACGAATTAGCCGACGGGAAAACATTAAAAAGGGTCTTTTTTTTCTTTTTACCTCTAAGAAAACTATAAACGAATTTTTTGACTAGTTAAAGGCCCAAAACAATCAGATTTCCATCTTTTAATTTCCTATTCTCTTCTCTCTCAAACCCTAAGGCAAAATCCTAAGGAAAAATCAAAGAAAAAAACTTCCACTCAAGATTCTTTCAATCTTTTTCAAGATTCTTCTTCAAGGTAAGTCTTTCTCCAATAATTTCATTCTTTCCAACTCAAATTCCTTTATACAATTATGAATCATTAATGAGAATCCTAATTCTTGGCCATAGAGCTTTCAATAAACTAATTCAAGAATCTCAACAAAGGTTTTCTTGATTGATCTCCTTAACGCTACGGTTTCAATGCTTCTAATCAGCTTCTTCTTCAAAATTCTTCAAGAACTTTGTTCTTATAGGTATGTAAGGCTATTCATAGCGTTTGATTGAGTTTGTCCACGCGCCCTACATCTCAATTCTGTCATTAAAGAGTCAAGTTGAGTTCTAACCCTAATGCTATTGAGTTTTCGAATGAGTTATGATTTCCATCATTGAGTTCCATGTTTATTTATTGGGATTGTGTTTATCCATATGATTCTTATTCTCGAATCGTTGTTCATACCTAGTTTCACATGAACTCTAGTTGAGTTACTACATTGCTTCCTATAATGCACTGTTTTAATTGAATAAAGAGTATTTTTTATGCTATGAGTAAGAGAAAGGTTTCGAGGGAACATGAGCGTCCATGAGTGCATTCATTTGTGTTTTGAAAGTCTTGAGTCATCCATTATGATGCACTATTTTAAGAATGTGTTTTTCAAAGCTTTTGCATTATTATTCACTATGCATGATTTTCAAAGTCTTAATGAGTATAGAATCGAGCATAAATGATGTTTTTGAGAAAAGAGTTTGGTAAGATGTGAGTAAGTCTTAAAAGGGTTTTTGAATGAGAATGAGTTGAGTCCAAGTTAAGTCTGAAAGGTTCTTAAACTTTTATTATTTTGAACATGAGTGTTTTGAGTGTAAATGATTGATTGAGATAAAGTCTTGAGGAGATATGAATGAGTTTGAAAGCATGTTTTAAATGAAAAATTGATGATTGAGATAAGATTGAGTTTGATGGGAGTCCAATGAGATTAGATGAAATGATTTGAGTATATTGATCTGATTGAGCATATGAGCACATTGAGCCTTTTGAGAGTAGTATTGAGCACCAATTTTGGTAAGACTAAATAACAACTCAAACCCCATAAACTACTTAGCCAACGCAGGATAGAGGCTATGCTTCTCTAGTCCCAAAAAGAGGACTTTCATTGATTGTGGATCCAACGAGGTTGATCGTGCCTTACACTGGCAAGGTATTGGACGACTGCGACAACAACAGTGCAAAGCGTTGTATCATCACTAGCTCATAAGTGATGGTTGTCGGTTAGAGAAACTCCCCAAGAGTAAAATATTATATTTTATATACTGAGTTGCATTTACATATCCATATCTTTTAAAGCATTGTTTTACATATATTGTATGCTTTAGTGAGTTGAGCTATTTCTCAGAGTTGAGTCCTTTGAGTTGAGTATGTTCCTTTTTAACTTTATTACATACTCGTACATTCCATGTACTGACGCCATTTGGCCTGCATCATTTTATGATGCAGACACAGGTGATAGAGATCCTCAACAGGCGTACCGTTGAAGGTCAGATTCCACCCAGCGTTTTGGTGAGACCTCTTTGTATTCGAAGGTGCTTCTGAGTCTTTACTTTCACTATTTCGAGGTAGCCATGGACTTGTCTTGGCACCTTTTTACGAGTCACTTAGAGGCTTCATAGACAGAGCCAGAGTTGAGTTAGAATGATCCTTTCAGAGTCTACTTTTTTAAAACTAGAATTTCATTATTGAATTATGATCTTGAGTATCTTTGAATTGAGTGTTTAAACTATCCTTTTATTGAGTTGTTGATTGTTAGCCCACTTGAGTGTCTTCTTTGATTTATCTAAGTCTTCCGCTGAGTGATTGAATAAGTCATCAGACCAAGTGGTTCGCTTGGGACCAGTAATGGTCTCCGATTGCCGGCCACGCCTAGGGTACCCTCTCCGGGCGTGACTTGGGATCACACTAAGTAGAACAGAGATGGAAAACATTTGACAACCCTAACTCAAGCACACAACACGTAATTTAACATAACTCAGTATATCGACTTAATGAGTACTTTACAAAGAGTTAGTACCTTGATTTGGAATTTCTCTAGAAGAAAAGAGATTTGGGTATCTCCTCTTCATATCCTCCTCAGCCTCCCAAGTAGCTTCCTAAATGAATATGTTCCTCCATAAGACCTTGACTGATGCAACCTCCTTGGTTCTCAGCTTGCGAACCTGACGATCAAGAATCTGAACAGGCATTTCTTCATAGGATAGGTTGTCCTTAATATCAATATTCTCGATAGGCACTATAAGTATAGGATCGCCCATACACTTCTTCATCATGGAAATGTGAAATACCGAATGGACTGCTGCTAGCTCTGACGGTAGCTCCAACTCATAAGCTACATTGCCAATTCTCTTGGATATCCTGTAAGGGCCAATGTATCGGGGACTGAGCTTTCCCTTTTTACCATACTTCATAACACCCTTCATGGGTGAAAGATTCAAATAGACCCAATCATCAATCTCAACTCCAAATCTTTTCTCCTAACATATGTATAGGATTTCTGACGACTCTATGTTGTTTTTAGCCTTTCTTGGATGATCTTCACCTTCTCCATGGCTTGATGAACCAATTTTGGCCATATCAACTCAGCATCTCCAATATAAAGCCTCATATGAAGCCATCTGAATGTTGGAATGGTAACTATTATTGTATGCGAACTCGATAAGAGGTAAGTGGTCATCCAAATTACCTTTAAAATTTAGAACGCAATCTCTCAGCATGTCCTATAAGGTCTGAATTGTGCGCTCTGCTTGACCATCAACCCGAGGATGAAAAGCAGTACTAAAGTTTACCTTTGAACTCAAACCTTTTTGAAATGACCTCCAAAACTGCACGGTAAACTGAGCACCCCTATCGAAGATGATGAACAAAGGAACTCCATGCAGTCAAACTATCTCACGAATGTATAGGTTTGTATATTCTTCTGCTATATTGGTAGTCTTTACTAGTAAGAAGTGGGTTGATTTGGTCATCCGATCCATAATCACCCAAATGGAATCATGCTGCCTATGAGATCACGGTACACCTGTAATGAAGTCCATATTAATCATCTCCCACTTTCATTCTGGAAGAGCTATGTTTTGAGCCACACTACTAGGTCTTAGGTGCTCTACCTTGACCTACTGGCAATTTGGGCACTTAGCAACTAAATCTGCAATACACCTCTTTATATTATTCAACCAATAGACTCCTCTCAAGTCATGGTACATCTTTGTGGAACCCAGATGGATCGAATATCTGGAACTGTGAGCTTCTTCCATGATTCTCTCTTGGAGATCATCCATCTTTGGAACACATAACCATCCTTGATATCTCAACACACCATCTCCTCCTCATGCAAAAGTCATCACTTTCTACTTATGCACATTTATCTTCAATTCAAGCAAAATGGGGTCTTTGTCTTGCTTCTCCTTTACCTCAGCGACTAATGATGACTCACCTCCATTCATCTGAACAACTCCACCTTCATTGGAATCCAACAATCGAACACCCAACCGTGCAAGTCTGTGTACTTCCTTAGCTAAACATAACCAAGTCCAACTTTGGACGCATGACAATAGACAACAAAGCCATCTGTACCTTTTGGTAGGGTCAACACTGGAGAAGTAGTTAACCAAATTTTCAATTCCTGAAAGCTTTTCTCACAAGCTTTAAACCATTGAAACTTAGCTGTTTTATGAGTCAACTTAGTCAACGGGGACGAAATAGATGAGAACCCCTCGATGAACCTCCTATAGTAACCAGCCAATCCCAAGAAACTCCTTATGTCAGTTGGAAATGTGGGTCTGGGCCAGTTCTGCACTGCTTCAATCTTCTGAGTGTCAACTCGAATCCTTTCACTAGATACAATGTGGCCTAAGAACGCCACCGACTCAAGACAAAACTCACACTTAGAAAACTTAACATACAACTCTCTATCCTTGAGAGTTTGGAGGACTATTTTGTGATGACTAGCATGATCCTCCTCACTCTTCAAATAAATCAGTATATCATCAATGAATACAATAACAAACATATCAAGATACGACTTACACACTCTATTCATAAGGTCCATGAATGTTGTAGGAGCATTAGTCAAGCCAAAAGACATAACAAGGAACTCATAATGACCATAACGGGTCCTAAATGTTGTCTTCGGGATGTCACTTTCTCTCACTTTCAACTGATGATAGCCAAATCTGAGGTCTATCTTAGAGAAACAAGTAGCACCCTAAAGTTGATCAAAAAGATCATCATTTCTCAGAAGGGGATATTTATTTTTTATGGTGACCTTGTTTAATTGGCGGTAATCGATACATATTCTAAGGAAACCATCTTTCTTCCTCATTAATAATACAGGAGCGCCCCAAGGTGAGACACTTGGTCGGGTGAAACCCTTTATCAAGAAGATCTCTTAACGGCTCTTTTAACTCAGCTGGAGCCATTCTATATGGCGGAATAGAGATAGGTTGAGTATCAAGAAGAATATTTATTCCGAAGTCTATTTCTCTCTCAGGAGGTACTCTGGGAAGATCTCTGGAAACTCACTCATAACTAAAACTGACTGAATTGGTGGTATCTCAACACTAGAGTCATTAACTTGGACTAAGTGGTACATACACCCCTTAAAAACTAACTTTCTGTCCTTAAGGTATGAAATGAAACAATCTTTAGGCACTGCTGAACTACTCCTCCACTCTAAAACTGGCTCCTTAGGAAACTGAGACTTGATTACTCGAGTTCTACAATCGACTGAGGCATAACAAGCATGAACCTAGTCCATACCTAGAATAACATCAAAGTCCACCATATCCAGCTTAACTAAGCCAGCCATGGTGTCCTTGTGATAGATAGAGATGGTACAATAACAAATAGACTCTTTCTGCTAGAATAGACTCACCAACAGGTGTGAAAACACTGAAAGGTTCAAGAAATTGTTCAGGAGAAAGGCCGAACCTCATGGCTACATAAGGAGTCACAAAAGACAGACTCGCACCAGGATCAATTAAGGCATACACATCAAAATTAAGGACTTTAAACATACCCGTGACAACATATGGTAGTTCTCCTGATCCTGGTGACTAGCTATAGCATACAGACAGTTTTATCTTTCGCTTGTCCTTGAAGTAGCTCCTCTCTGGGTATTTCTATCTACTGGAGCTGCTAAAGAAGATTTGGCTCTATTGCCCCCACTACCCTGCCTGTTCGTAGGGCACTCTTTCATAAAGTGACCCATCCGATCGCACTTGAAGCAGCCATTAGAGCCATCACGACACTCTCCTAGATGGGTCCTACCATACTTAGCACAAAGTGGGCTCTGAAATCCCTGTGCCACACTACCCTGAGATTGAGTACCCTGAGCCCTGAAATTTTGAGAACTCTAATTCCTACGATCATTCCTGTTTCTTGGTGTAGGTGCACTAGTTGAAGATGGAGCTGGTCCAGATGACCTCTGCTGAAAACATGACCGACTCCCATTCCGGGTCTTTTGCTGGCCAGTCTCGTTACTTGTTGTCTTTGCCCTCTTGTTGCGAAACTTTTCTCTATCCTTTAACTTATCTTCCCCAACCTACTGCACATGAATCATGGGTCTAGCTATGTCCATGTCCCCTATCCACATAGCTACCTTACCTTCCTTGTTGGATAGGTGGGATAGCCCAGATACGAACAACTCATACTGCTCCTCATATATGCCACCATCTCCGGTGCATAGCAGGATAGCTGAGTAAACTTGAGACTGTACTCCTGTACTCTCATCGCTTTCTATTTTAGATTTAGGAACTCTCTCACTTTAACTTCCCTTAGCTCTCGAGGAAAGAAGCACCCCAAGAAAGTATCCTCAAACACAGCCACGCATAAGCACGAGTTAGAAGAACTTTTATAGAGTTGAACTCTATCGCACGAACGGGAATAAGAAGGAAGTGAAATGTTTCCTAAATGTCGTAGACTCCTAATTATAGATGTGGCGTGCTTCACACAGATAATAATGACTCTACGGACACGACTTCACAGACACCCTATGACTCTTGAACCTTATGCTATGATATCAAGTTTGTCACGCCCTAATTCTACACCCTGGATGTGGCCGGCACTCGAGAACCTTTTCTGATCCCGAAGCAAACCCTTGGACTGGCTTACTATGAAATCACCTAACTCTAGAAGATATGCGGAAGCTTAAATTGATGAGCATTTAGACATTTAGAGAAAAGTCTTAAATCACTGTCTTGAAATACTTAGCATAAGTCATAAGTTAATAAACATCTTGAGAAGTAATGGAAACATCTAACTATGTCTATCTATAAAGCCTCTAACTGTTTAAGATAGATGTCGGGAAAAGACCCACAACACCTCAAATGCTACTAAAACTGAATATGAAAAACAGATGTGAAATCCTCTGGAAGCAAGGAGGCTAACCAAAGCTATCTGAAGCGCAAAGTGATCTCAACGAAACGCCTGTTGATGATCCTGAACACATGTATCTGCATCATAAAAAGATGCAGGTCGAATGACATCAGTACATGAAATGTACGAGTATGTAATATGGCTGAAGTGAACTAAATAACTGAACTGGATGACTACAATAGATATAGCATGAACTCAACTGAATGTATAAAATTAAAGGAATGAAATCATTTATCTTTACAAAATACTTACTCATCTCTATACGCAACATAAGAAGTATTATGTGAAAATATACTTTAACTTTATTGGGAGATTCTCTAACCGACAACCATCACTATGAGCTAAGTGTTGATACAATGTCTTGTCCACGCTGCCAAAACTGTCTTATATCGTGCTGGGATATAGAACACTTGAACTAAGTAGATCCACTAAGCTATAAGGATTCATTTAAAAAGTATGATCCTGAACCCATGCTGGCAAGACATGGTTTATGAGGGCTGTAAGTTGTCTGAACTCTCCCCCAAATCAGTGTTCAATACTACTCCCAATGATATATATATACATATATATTCTACTGCTCAAATGTATAAAAACATTACTTTTTCCCTGGTTTGAGATAATTGCTCAAACTATCCTCTTAAAAGAGGTAACTGCTTTGGAGTATCTCTGTACTCATAACTCAATTAGAAACAAAGTTTCTCTTTTCTCAATTTAAAACTGTTATCTTAGGGAATTACTTAGTTCCCTATACTTTTCTCGAAACTCATCTTTTACTCTTTCTCAAAATCAATTTTTAAAGACAAAGCATTTGTTCTAAAAAGATTCTTAAACTTTTATTTACTTTCTCAATAATAGCTCGACTCTTCTCTTAAACTAACTGTAGTTTTGAAAATGTATTAAGACATATGAGTAGGATAAGACATGAGTTTTCAATGATAAATGGAGCCTATACGAGCTAATATAGAGTGGGGAAAGCATAGCCACAACTTAAAGGAACATGCCCGAATGAACAGAGAAGAAATGGGCCCTAGCGACCTTTGGCATACTGCTGGCGTGGAGCTCCAGGCCCCAAAATACTGAAGAAAGTTTGAAGCGTACTACTGGAGTGGGGCGCCAGGCCCCAAACTACTGAAGGCCAGCTCTGGCGCCTTCATGGCGTGCCATGCCACACCCATGCCCAAAATTTTGACAAATTTTCTTGTTCAATTCGGGGTCCTCACTCAGCTAGAATTGATTAATTTCTTCCAAACTCTGTTTGATTCTCAAACCCAACACGAAATTATTAAAATCCTACTCAAATTCTATCAAGAACCACCACTCATTCGCAAAACCCTCACCTCAATAACTCAAAACCTCCATTGATAAAGAATGAAGCTTAAAACTCAAGAACCCTTCAAGAATATTTACATAAACGATTATATGGGTGAATTAATGAAAGTGTTTCATGTTTGGCGTGAAGAAGAACAAGTCCTTCACTATGGATAGCCTCACATACCTGGAAAGAATGATTGTTCTAGGCGAAATTCCTCAACCTTTGAATGAGCGCTTGAAAACCCTCTTTTCCTCTTTTTGAAACTTCGCCCTAAAATTCTAAGTGTTTAGAAATATGAAAAATATCTTAGAGTCTGATTAGACCCCTAAATTTGGTAAGTTAAAATATGGATAGGCTTATAGGGGTAAGGAAAAGACCAAAATACCCTTTCCTTAAATGGATGAAAAGCCTTAACTAGAGAGACTTTACTCAAATGGTCATAACTTCTCACTTCAAGCTCAAAATTTAGCAAACTTGGTTGCGTTGGAAAGAGGAGACAAAGGCCTTGGATTTGATATCTCATGGGCCACCTAACTTATTATGTGCTAGAAGATATGGTCACTTGAAGCTGACCCATAACTAAAAACTGATTGAAATTTGAGGTGTTACTATTTAAATCGAGAAGGATATACAACGAGATAAGTTATATACCGAGTTGTGAGATTTGTTCCACTGTTGGGATTTTTCTATAATAGATAAAAATAGAGAGTTGTAAAAAACAAAGTTTAGTCGAGAGGCTTACCTGTAGAAGAGCTTCTTCTACTTGTCCATCTCTTCATTTCATTTTTCTCTAGATACTCGGTGTTTCAGTCTTCTCGATTAAGTAAAGAATAGAAATATAGAGATTTTGCATAATGCATACTATAAAATAAAAGAAAACTGCACCGAGGGCACTCGTTGTTTTTGGTCCTGGTTTGTGACTGTTTTTACTAGTGTAAATCAAAATTTAATGAATAAGCAATGCATTTCTATCAACAATAAAAAAAACTAATCGTTCACTATGTGTAGTGAGTCCACATTATGAGTTGTTAGTGAAAGTAAGAATACTTAATATCAAATCAGATTAGAACGTACCATCAAAGGATGTGATGCAGTGGATGAGGCTGCTCTCTTCCCTTAATCAGAGGTCTCAGTTTGTGACCCGTTTTTAGTAGTGTAAATCACCCAATGTTAAGATTCAAATTTGAAGAAATCAGTACATGTCTGCAAACTGCCACCAAATTTGTACATGACTTTGATATTAACCGTTGTTTGTTTACAAAAAAATAATTTTACAAAATCTTTTCCACCAAAGTCGATTCCAATTTCTTGTAAAATTCCTCAGGGACAATTGTCAATGTTGTACCAGAATCGATTATAATATTTCCCAAGTCTTCATTAGCAGCAGCAGAAGAACTCATGAGTTGTGAAGACTTGAAGTACTTCAACTTCTTACCTCCAACGCTAACACTTTTGAGATTTAGATAGTAGAACGTATCGGGGTACTTTTGAATTATGGGAGTGTAAGAACGTTAGGCCCCGATACAACTGCCTTAGGACCAAAATTTATTTTACTTGTAACATTGGGATTAAAAGAAAATGGCGATGATAAATCCATAGGGATTAAACAATAAGAGAATTTCCCTTTAATTTGTTTATCAAGTTGTTTAATAAAACAGACTTTTGAACTTCCTAATCCAACAATCCCAACAGTAAAATTGTTGAAAGTGCCACCATTATCATGTACACAACCAAAATAAACATGAGGGATTGAAATATTATGGACCTTTTTGGTTTTAAACGTCGTTGATACAAATGTGAATATCTCATAAGCGATATCACCAACACTATAAGAACTATCACCATAATGCATCTAATATTGACAAACATTTTTTCTATCACAAAATGTTTCTCCCACTGCCTCACATTCTTTGCTATGACAACCAATGATTTTATAAGTTGAGTTTTTTCTAGGATTGAAAAGGGGAAATATTTGGTTAAAAGATTGAGTACAATGCTTGCATTGTATCCATGTCAAGTCACTACCAGTGTCAACAATCACAAAGGTTTCCTTTGGGGGTGTACCGATGGAAATTTTCATTAAATATTCTATGGGTATTGGAATAATGTCTGATTGAATATCGTGATTGAAAGGTGTGGTGAGATGGATGGAGGCTTTTGTGAAGAAAGATGCATGGGATAATATTAAAGTGACCATTATCACCTTTCTGTTATAGTAAGCAAGTTAGAGAAAGTTGGAAACTATTAGTTAGTCAGTTTACAAGTTAGTTACAATGATTGCCAGCTGGCAACAACTATTGGTTGAATAATGGGTCTATAAGTACCAAACTCACGTGATTGTAATGTACAATATTGAGATTCAATAAAATAATTTTCTTTATTCCTCCCACATCTAAATTCTCCCTGTAGATTCAGTGATGTACATCAATGGTGGATGAGTGTGTAGACTGTTAAACATAAATTTGACATGGTATTAGAGTGGCGATCTCACCTCCAGTTGTGCATTGAGTTTTGAGTTCATCGCTAATTTTTCATTCGAAGCAAAATGCCAGAGTATCAATTTGATGCATCCGTGGCGGTTCCAGGTGTTAGCCCATATGTTTGGGCTGCTTTGTTATTAGGCCCATATGTTTGGGCTGTTTTGTATTTAGGCCATTCTCTTAGTTAGGTTTTTCTATATAATCTCCTACTTCCTTTGTATTTAGATAAGCCTTCAGATTATAATGAAACTATATTCTCTTGTTCTCAAAAGCATCTTCTATTCATAACATGGTATCAAGAGCTAAAGCGATCCATGCTCTTTGATTTGTTTGTTGAAGATTTTGTAGCAGTCACCTACTGTGCGGATCGAACTCCGCGGTGAGTTCGCTGGGGGGTACGGGGGGCAGCGCGCCCCCGTTTGGGGTTCGGGGCGGAGGCCCGATTTTTATTTTTTTATTTTTTTAGTTCTCGATTTGCTGCTTCCGCTACTGTCTTCGTTTGATGCCACTGCTGGGTTCTCGATTTGTTTTCGTTTACTGCTACTGCTATTCGTTTGGATTGGGTTCTTGATTTGGTTGGGTTCTTGATTTGCTGCTTCCGATCTAGGGTTCTTCGTTTGATGCTATTGCTGTTCGTTTGGATTGAGTCATTGTTTTCTTCCGTTGCTGCTGCTGCTGTTTGTTGGATTGGTTCGACCTAGATATTTTACTTTTTGCTTTGGAATTGTTTGTGTCTTGCTGTCTTTGCCATCCCTTTTGACAATATGACTGGAAAGGATGATTCTCTCCAGTCCATTAGTACTCAATTAGATGGTAAAAACTATGCATATTGGAGTTATGTCATGAAAAATTTTCTTCGTGGGAAGAATATGTGGGGCTATGTCACTGGAGTTAAAGCCAAACCTACGGATGATAAGGTTGAGAATTTTGCACTGTTGGTCGACTCATGGGAAACTGATAACTCCAAGGTTATCACTTGGATCAACAACTCTGTAACTCAGTCAATTGGTATACAATTGGCTAAGTATGACACCGCAAAGGAAGTTTGGGATCATTTGGAGAGACTGTATACTCAGTCTAATTTTGCTAAGCAGTACCAGTTGGAATATGATATTCGTGCTCTTCAACAGAATGATATGTGTATTCAAGACTTCTATGCTGCCATGTCGGATTTGTGGGATCAATTGGCCCTTACTGAATCTGCAGATTTAAAAGGTTTTGCGCCATACATTGCTAGGAGGGAAGGACAGCGGCTGGTTCAGTTTTTAATGGCATTACGTTCTGATTTTGAAGGACTGCGTGGAACGATCCTTCATCGATCTCCCCTCCCAACAGTTGATTCAGTTGTTCATGAACTGATTGCAGAAGAGACTCGTATTAAGTCTCAAGTCGATAAAGGGTCTAAAGCAACTACTACCCCTGCCGTGTTTGCTGTTTCAACGGATCAGTCTAGACTACCACGTTCTCAGACTTCAAATCAATCTAGACAATCTCCTAAAGTTGCATTTGATGAGTGTGCATTCTGCAAACAGAAAAAATCATTGGAAGGCTCAGTGCCCGCTATTGCTGAACAAGGCTAAACAGGCTCAATCTGGGCAGCAGCAGAAGTATGGGCAGCAGAAGTCTTGGAAGTCTCAGTCCCAATCCTCTGGTGCTCTTCCATGGTCCCCTCATCCTCCACAGTGGAGTGTTGCTGCTGCTGCTGCACCATCTGAGTCTGTTAGCACTATGCCACCCTCTGCGTTGGATCCCCAGGTTTTCGAACAGTTCAGACAGTTTCTGGCTTCTAATCCTAGTGCCATGTCAGCATCTATGTCTCATTCAGGTCCTGCTACTTCTAGTACCTCAGGTATTCCTTCATCCCTGTGGATTTTGGATTCTGGTGCGTCTCATCATATGTCACCCTATTTGTCGTCGTTTGGTTCTTTGTCACCCATTTCACCAATCTCTGTTATGTCTGCTAGTGCTGCATCTATGACAGTCGAGGGTGTGGGTTCTGTCACTACTCCTCACATTGTTCTCTCTGATGTTTATTACATTCCCAAACTTGCTTTGAATCTTGCTTCGGTCAGTCAGTTGTGTAAGGCTGGTAATTGGGTGCTCTTTTCTGATTCTGTTTGTGTTGTACAGAACCAACACACTCAGAAGGTGATTGGGATTGGCCGTAGGTTGGGGGAACTCTATGTCTTGGAGATTCTCAAAGTGTCTGCTGTTGCTGCCTCTAGTATTGATTTGTCTTCGTTTCGTTTGAGTCCTTTGTCTTCTCAGTTTTATCTTTGGCATTCCCGTTTGGGACATGTGTCAGTGTCACGTTTGCGTTTTTTAGCCTCTACTGGTGCTTTGGGTCATTTGAACACTTGTGATATTTCAGATTGTAGTGGTTGTAAACTGGCCAAATTCTCTGCTTTACCGTTTAATAAAAGTGTGTCTTATTCTGTTGCTCCTTTTGATATTATTCATTCTGATGTGTGGGGCCCATCGCCAGTATCCACTAAGGGTGGCTCGACCTATTATGTTTCGTTTATAGATGACTATACTCGTTATACTTGGGTTTATCTTATGAAACGCAGATCAGATTTCTTTGGCATTTACAGCAACTTTAGAGCCCTTGTTAAAACGCAACATTCAGCTGTGATAAAGTGTTTCAGGTGTGACTTAGGGGGTGAATATACCTCTAATGATTTCACTCAGTTACTGGCCTCTGATGGTACCATACACCAGTCATCTTGTACCGACACTCCTGAGCAGAATGTTGTTGCCGAAAGGAAACACCGCCATATTGTTGAGACAGCACGCTCTTTGCTCTTATCTGCAGAGGTTCCTAGTATTTTTTGGGGAGAAGCAGTCCTAACTGCTGTATATGTGATTAATCATATCCCTACTGCATTGACTTTAGGGATGTCTCCATTCGAGAAATTATATGGTCACCTACCAGATTATTCTGCATTACGAGTTTTTGGAAGTACTTGCTTTGTGCTTCGTCCTCATGTTGAACGAAATAAGCTGGGGCCAAAATCAGCTATATGTGTGTTTTTGGGGTATGGTGTTGGACAAAAAGGATATCGTTGCTATGACCCTGTTAGTCAGAAATTATATGTCTCACGGCATGTCACTTTTTTGGAACATATTCCTTTCTATTTGGTTCCAGCTAAATCCCATGATGTAATGAAATCAGATCTTCGGCATATTGATCCCTTTGGCGTTGACATGGAGGTTCCAGTTCCAGATTCATCCTTGCCACCTGATAGTGCTTCAGATCCGTCTGTACCTGAGTCTGCTCCTTTGATTGTTGAGACTGGAGACCCACCACCTCTGAGGAGGTCTACCCATCCCTCTAAGTCCACCAAACTACCTGATTTCGCTTACTCTGCATACTCAGACTCATTTGCTACCTTTATTGCAAACATACATAATTTGTCTGAGCCTGAGTCGTATCGAGAGGCTGTGACTGATCCTCTTTGGCAGAATGCTATGGCTGAGGAACATGCTGCTCTTTATCAGACACATACATGGGATTTGGTTACCCTACCACCAGGTAAACATACGATTGGCTGTCGATGGGTGTATAAGATAAAAACAAAGTCTGATGGGTCTGTTGAGCGATACAAGGCCAGATTTGTGGCAAAAGGGTACTCACAAAAATATGGTATGGACTATGAGGAGACTTTTGCCCCGGTGGCAAAGATGACGACTGTTCGCACTATTATTGCTATTGCATCCGTTCGACAGTGGAAGATATTTCAAATGGATGTAAAGAATGCATTTTTGAATGGTGATCTCCATGATGAAGTTTATATGACTCCTCCCCCAGGTATTGACTACCAGCCGGGTATAGTTTGTCGGCTTCGAAAAGCTTTATATGGTCTCAAGCAAGCCCCTCGTGCTTGGTTTGAGAAATTCTCCACTGTGATTACTTCTCTTGGATTTGTCCCGAGTAATCATGATTCGGCATTGTTTGTTAGATGTACGAGTGCAGGGAGAATTCTTTTGTCCTTATATGTAGATGATATGGTTATTACTGGTGATGATCATGGTGGTATTGAGTCATTGAAGCGTGATTTGGCTCATCGGTTTGCTATGAAGGACTTGGGCTTGCTACGTTATTTTTTGGGTATTGAGGTGGCTCAGTCAAAGAAAGGGTATCTTCTTTCTCAGACTAAATATATATCTGACTTGTTCAAACGGGCGCGCCTTTCTGATAACAGGACTGTAGATACTCCCCTTGAAACCAATGCACGGTACTCTCCTAGTGATGGTGTTCCATTATCAGATCCGAGTCTTTATCGGACGGTTGTAGGTAGTTTGGTTTATCTTACCGTTACTCGCCCGGATATAGCTCATGCAGTTCATGTTGTAAGCCAGTTTGTTACTGCTCCTACTTCTGTTCACTGGGGAGCTGTACTTCGTATTCTGAGATATCTTCGTGGCACTCAGTTTCAGAACCTCTTGTTTCCCTCGACGTCATCTCTCGAGTTGCGAGCCTATAGTGATGCTGATTGGGATGGCGATCGCAATGATCGTAAATCCACCACTGGTTTTTGTGTGTTTCTTGGAGACTCTTTAATCTCATGGAAGAGCAAGAAACAGGATGTTGTCTCTAGATCTTCCACGGAGGCTGAGTATCGTGCTATGGCTGTGACTACATGTGAGATTCTTTGGTTACGTTGGCTTCTTGCAGATATGGGGGTTCACATTTCTATGCCTACTCCCTTGCATTGTGATAACAAAAGTGCAGTACAAATTGCAAAGAATTTTGTTTTCCATGAGCGGACGAAGCACATTGAAATTGATTGTCACTTCACCCGTCATCATTTACAGCTCGGGACCATATCGCTTCCTTTTGTTCCATCATCCTTACAGATTGCTGATCTCTTTACGAAGGCACAGTCGGCGTCTCGGTTTCGTTTTTTGTGTGACAAACTCTCAATGCTCATTGCTATTGCATTGTGAGTTTGAGGGGGGATGTTAGCCCATATGTTTGGGCTGCTTTGTTATTAGGCCCATATGTTTGGGCTATTTTGTATTTAGGCCATTCTCTTAGTTAGGTTTTTCTATATAATCTCCTACTTCCTTTGTATTTAGATAAGCCTTCAGATTATAATGAAACTCTATTCTCTTGTTCTCAAAAGCATCTTCTATTCATAACACCAGGAGCTCCGACAATTTCTACACTTGATCATCATAATCCTCTTTATCTCCAAGCTTCAGATTCTCCAGGTCTAGAAATTATTCCGATCAAGCTCACAGGTTCAGAGAATTACTCCCTGTGGAGTTAATCGATGAAACTAGCTCTACGAGGAAAATGTAAGCTTGGGTTTGTGGATGGTACTTGCCCTAAAAGCAAGTACATAAGAGAATTGGAGGAATTATGGGAAAAGTGTAATGCGATTGTACTGTCCTGGATTGGTAGCACAATTTCAGCTGAATTAGTTCCAAGCACTGTTTATACTTCGACTACTAGGAAGGTCTGGGACGAATTCAAGGAACGGTTTGATCGATCAAATGTAACTAGGATCTACTATCTGTGGTCTAAAATTGTCAATCTAAAGCAGGGAACTGACTCTGTAATTTGTCACTACTCCAAAATGAAGGATTTGTGGAATGAACTTGATGTCATGATTTCCATGCCTTCCAGTGATTGTGCAGAATCTAGTCTCTATGTGGAACACTTCAAATCTCAACGATTATTGCAGTTCCTTATGGGACTCAATGAAAGTTATTGCAACATGAGAAGCAGTATTCTCTCTAGAAATGCAGTGTGACAGTTAATGATGCCTATGCAATCATGACTCAAGAGGAAAGCCAATGGTCACTGGGAGTATTGATGCTCACAAGGATCCCTTAACAATGTTGGCTGGGAGGACTCCTGGTTACAGACAAAGGAAACAAGGGCTCTCTGGAGGATCCATTGGGATCACGAGTGGAGGATCATCATGGAACCATGGAGGATCAGTTGGAATTGCTGGTGGAGGAATTCCTTGTATTCATTGTGGTTACAAAGGTCATTTGAAGGATGATTGTTATTGAGTGGTTGGCTATGCTCAGGACTTCAAGAGCAGGAGGAGATCTTCGCAGCAATCACACCAAACACAACCTGCCCAATTCAAACCTGCAGCCCATACTAGCTCCAATTCCAACCATCCAAGTCAAGGATCAGGCTACTTCCTCACAGAACAACAATATTCGGATTTGTTTGGCAAACAGGCTCACTCCAACAATGAGTGTGTCTCTACCATGGCAGGTATACAATCCTTGTTATCTAATGTGTCTCATTCTGAATGGATTGTTGACTCTAGATCATCTCACCATATTACACCCTATAGAGATTTATTATTTGATACTAGGACACTTGAGAATAATCTTAGTGATAAAGTTTAAGTGCCAACTGGAGGAAGATCACATATCACAAGTACATGGAGTGCATTATTTTTGGGATTTCTAGCATGCAGAATGTCCTTCATGTTCCTGATTTCAAGTTGAATCTCCTCTCAGTGTCTAAGATAACCAAGGACTTGTCATGTGTTGTCCTTTTCTTTCTTGATTTTTTTGTCTTTTAGGGGCTTTACAATGGGAAGGTCTTGTGGATTAGTAGAGAAAAGGAAGGACTGTATCTCTTACAGGAGAAGCTCACTCCAACTACAAATACTGCAAGTTTCAAGTGTGATGCTGAAGGTTTACTTTGGCACCTAAGATAAGGTCATCCTTCTACCACTGTTATGCAACACATATCATCCCTCCATAAGTGTATTAATCCTACCATACAGGACAGATGTCATATATGTCCTCTAGCTAAACATCACATGTTAAGCTTTCCCACTAGTTATACTAAGTCAGTTGCTTGTTTTGATTTGTTACATATGGACTTATGCAAGCCTTACAAAGAGCCTACCTATGACAAGAAGTATTACTTTGTCACTATAGTTGATTATAACAGTAGGTATTCATGGGTCTGTTTGATACAATCTAAATGTGAGGTTACCGCTGTCTTGAAATATTTTTTGTGCTTAGTTAAAACTCAATATGATGCATTTGTAAAAACATTGAGATATGATAATGGCACTGAATTCTTTAATTCACATTGTGAGCAATTGTTAGCCTCACAAGGCATAGTCCATCAAAGTAGCTGCCCATATTCTCCACAACAGAATGGCACAATTGAAAGGAAGCATAGGCACATCCTAGAAGTGGCTAGAGCCCTCAGATTTCAAAGTGGGGTGCCTATTAGTTTTTGGGGTGACTATGTCAAGACTTCTGTCTATTTGATTAACATATTGCCTTCACAGGTGTTGAAAGGTCAGACTCCTTATGCTCTCTTGTATGGCAAAGAGGCCAACCTTGATCATTTAAGGGTCTTTGGTTGCCTATGTTATGCCAGCAAACTACCTAGAGGTGACAAGTTTGCTGCAAGAGCAAGAATGGATGTTCTGGTTGGATACTCTAAGAGTCAGAAAGGCTACAAGTTGTATGATCTGACTGACAAAACCTTCTTTGTTAATAGGGATGTCAGCTTCAGAGAATCTGAGTTCCCTTTCCATAAGGATACCTCTCCTGATATGGACATGTTCGGCATTAACCTTTTTGACACTGTGCATGCTTCCAATCCTACTGTTGTTGACAGTTCCTTGGTTGATACTGCCCCTTCTCAGTCCACTCCACCTATACCTGTTCATGTTCCTGTGCACATAGATCCTGAGTTAGCTGAGATTATTCCAGTTGATGGTGCGGAGGATGAGGCCTTGATACAAGATGAGCTGTTGGACCCTGCTCTAGAAGAGGCAGAAGTGTAGGCCAATCCCTTACCTATCCTGCACCTAATCCTCCTCCCACAAGACCAGTCAGAACTGCAAAACCTCTTATTTGGCTTAGTGACTATGTATCCACTGTTAACCCCAAAGGCAACTGTTCCTATCCCATTTCCCAATTTGTTTCCTATGACGATTTGTCTTCTGCTTATCAAGTGTACTTAGCCAATTTTTCTCCTGCTACTGAACCTACTTCCTTCAAGGTGGCTTCTCAGGATCAAAAGTGGGTTTATGCCATGCAACAAGAGATTGAGGCTTTGGAGGCTAATCATACTAGAAGACCATAGGTGCTAAATGGGTTTATAATATTAAGAATAAAGCTAATGGTGAAGTTGATAAGTATAAAGCTAGATTTGTAGCTAAGGGTTATACACAAAGAGAGGGGTTGGATTATCATGAAACTTTTTCTCCAGTTGAAAAAATGGTCTCAGTTATGACTGTCATCAGTGTTGCTGCTTCTAAGAAGTGGGATCTTTTTCACATGGATGTTAGTAATGCCTTCCTTCAAGGTGACTTGGATGAGTTGTGTATATGGAACTTCCTCAGGGTTTCAATAAACAGGGGGAGACTAGAGTATGCAAGCTTTTGAAGTCATCCTATGGCCTTAAACAGGCTTCTAGGCAATGAAATATCAAACTCACAATAGCTCTCCTTGATGATCACTACAAGCAAAGTTCTCATGATCATTCATTATTCACCAAGAAACAGGGATCAAACATTGTGATTATCCTTATATATGGGATGATCTTCTCATCACTGGAAATAATCATGACATGATACATGACATGATACAAATAGTTAAATAGTACCTTCACAGCAAATTTAAAGTTAAAGACCTAGGCCAACTTACCTATTTCCTAGGAATAGAAGTCTTAAGGTCAAACTATGGAGCTTTGCTCAATCAGAAGAAGTATGCTTTGGAGATTATTTTTGAGGTTGGTTTGAGTGGAACCAAGTCAGCTTCCACACCATTAGAGGCCAATGTTAAACTGACCAGTGTTGACTATGATGATCATGCAGGAAATGCAATCAATGATCCATTACTGGAAGATGTCCATGCTTACCAAAAATTGGTTGGAAAATTGATATACTTGACAATAACCAGACTGTTGTACAGTTCCTAAGTCAATTCATGCAGCAATCCAAAAGATCTCATTGGGATGCAGATCTTAGAGTGGTCATGTATATCAAACACTCTCTAGGATTGCGAGTTTTTATGAAGAAAGGTTATGTCCTACAGTTAAGTGCCTATTGTGACTCAGACTGGGTTGCATGCCCCAATACTAGGAGATGAGTGACAGGGTATGTGATTCAGCTAGGAGGCTCCTTAATCTTTGGAAGTAAAAGAAACAACACACCGTCAGACGCAGCTCTGCATGTGATTCAGCTAGGAGGTTCCTTAATCTCTTGGAAGTCAAAGAAACAACACACAGTCAGTCGCAGCTCTGCTGAATCTGAATATATGAGCATGGCGGCTGTGGTGTCTAAAATCATCTGGTTAGTTGGCTTACTATAGAATATTAATGTCAAAGTCCCTACTCCTATAGTGCTTTACTGTGATAACAAAGTTGCCCTACAAATAGCTTCAAATCCCATGTTCAATGAGCGCACGAAACACATTGAAATTGATTGTCACTTTGTGAGGGAAAAGCTTCAACATGGCTAATTAAACCTGCATATTTATCCACTTCTTTGCAACTGGCTGACTAAAGGCCTTGGAGTGGCCCAAAATCACTTCCTTTTATCCAAGCTTGGAGTTCTAGATGTCTTTCCTAGGAATAGAAGTCTTAAGGTCAAAATATGGAGCTTTGCTAAATCAGAAGAAGTATGCTTTGGAGGTTATTTTTGAGATTGGTTTGAGTGGAACCAAGTCAGCTTCCACACCATTAGAGGCCAATGTTAAACTGACCATTGTTGACTATGATGATCATGCAGGAAATGCAATCAATGATCCATTACTGGAAGATGTCCATGCTTACAAAAAATTGGTTGGAAAATTGATATACTTGACAATAACCAGACCTGATATATGCTTTGTTGTACAGTTGCTAAGTCTATTCATGCAGCAATCCAAAAGATCTCATTGGGATGCAGCCCTTAGAGTGGTCATGTATATCAAACACTCTCTAGGATTGCGAGTTTTTATGAAGAAAGGTTATGTCCTACAGTTAAGTGCCTATTGTGACTCAGACTGGGTTGCATGCCCCAATACTAGGAGATCAGTGACAGGGTATGTGATTCAGCTAGGAGGTTCCTTAATCTCTCTGGAAGTAAAAGAAACAACACACAGTCAGTCGCAGCTCTGCATGTGATTCAGCTAGGAGGTTCCTTAATCTCTTGGAAGTCAAAGAAACAACACACAGTCAGTCGCAGCTCTGCTGAATCTGAATATAGGAGCATGGCGGCTGTGGTGTCTAAAATCATCTGGTTAGTTGGCTTACTATAGAATATTAATGTCAAAGTCCCTACTCCTATAGAGCTTTACTGTGATAACAAAGTTTCCCTACAAATAGCTTCAAATCCCATGTTCAATGAGCGCACGAAACACATTGAAATTGATTGTCACTTTGTGAGGGAAAAGCTTCAACATGGCTAATTAAACCTGCATATTTATCCACTTCTTTGCAACTGGCTGACTAAAGGCCTTGGAGTGGCCCAAAATCATTTCCTTTTATCCAAGCTTGGAGTTCTAGATGTCTTTCCTAGGAATAGAAGTCTTAAGGTCAAAATATGGAGCTTTGCTAAATCAGAAGAAGTATGCTTTGGAGGTTATTTTTGAGGTTGGTTTGAGTGGAACCAAGCCAGCTTCCACACCATTAGAGGCCAATGTTAAACTGACCAGTGTTGACTATGATGATCATGCAGGAAATGCAATCAATGATCCATTACTGGAAGATGTCCATGCTTACCAAAAATTGGTTGGAAAATTGATATACTTGACAATAACCAGACCTGATATATGCTTTGTTGTACAGTTGCTAAGTCTATTCATGCAGCAATCCAAAAGATCTCATTGGGATGCAGATCTTAGAGTGGTCATGTATATCAAACACTCTCTAGGATTGCGAGTTTTTATGAAGAAAGGTTATGTCCTACAGTTAAGTGCCTATTGTGACTCAGACTGGGTTGCATGCCCCAATACTAGGAGATGAGTGACAGGGTATGTGATTCAGCTAGGAGGCTCCTTAATCTTTTGGAAGTAAAAGAAACAACACACCGTCAGACGCAGCTCTGCATGTGATTCAGCTAGGAGGTTCCTTAATCTCTTGGAAGTCAAAGAAACAACACACAGTCAGTCGCAGCTCTGCTGAATCTGAATATATGAGCATGGCGGCTGTGGTGTCTAAAATCATCTGGTTAGTTGGCTTACTATAGAATATTAATGTCAAAGTCCCTACTCCTATAGAGCTTTACTGTGATAACAAAGTTGCCCTACAAATAGCTTCAAATCCCATGTTCAATGAGCGCACGAAACACATTGAAATTGATTGTCACTTTGTGAGGGAAAAGCTTCAACATGGCTAATTAAACCCGCATATTTATCCACTTCTTCGCAACTGGCTGACTAAAGGCCTTGGAGTGGCCCAAAATCATTTCCTTTTATCCAAGCTTGGAGTTCTAGATGTCTTTCCTAGGAATAGAAGTCTTAAGGTCAAAATATGGAGCTTTGCTCAATCAGAAGAAGTATGCTTTGGAGGTTATTTTTGAGGTTGGTTTGAGTGGAACCAAGCCAGCTTCCACACCATTAGAGGCCAATGTTAAACTGACCATTGTTGACTATGATGATCATGCAGGAAATGCAATCAATGATCCATTACTGGAAGATGTCCATGCTTACCAAAAATTGGTTGGAAAATTGATATATTTGACAATAACCAGACCTGATATACGCTTTGTTGTACAGTTGCTAAGTCTATTCATGCAGCAATCCAAAAGATCTCATTGGGATGCAGCCCTTAGAGTGGTCATGTATATCAAACACTCTCTAGGATTGCGAGTTTTTATGAAGAAAGGTTATGTCCTACAGTTAAGTGCCTATTGTGACTCAGACTGGGTTGCATGCCCCAATACTAGGAGATCAGTGACAGGGTATGTGATTCAGCTAGGAGGCTCCTTAATCTTTTGGAAGTAAAAGAAACAACACACAGTCAGTCGCAGCTCTGCATGTGATTCAGCTAGGAGGTTCCTTAATCTCTTGGAAGTCAAAGAAACAACACACAGTCAGTCGCAGCTCTGCTGAATCTGAATATATGAGCATGGCGGCTGTGGTGTCTAAAATCATCTGGTTAGTTGGCTTACTATAGAATATTAATGTCAAAGTCCCTACTCCTATAGAGCTTTACTGTGATAACAAAGTTTCCCTACAAATAGCTTCAAATCCCATGTTCAATGAGCGCACGAAACACATTGAAATTGATTGTCACTTTGTGAGGGAAAAGCTTCAACATGGCTAATTAAACCTGCATATTTATCCACTTCTTCGCAACTGGCTGACTAAAGGCCTTGGAGTGGCCCAAAATCATTTCCTTTTATCCAAGCTTGGAGTTCTAGATGTCTTTCCTAGGAATAGAAGTCTTAAGGTCAAAATATGGAGCTTTGCTCAATCAGAAGAAGTATGCTTTGGAGGTTATTTTTGAGGTTGGTTTGAGTGGAACCAAGCCAGCTTCCACACCATTAGAGGCCAATGTTAAACTGACCATTGTTGACTATGATGATCATGCAGGAAATGCAATCAATGATCCATTACTGGAAGATGTCCATGCTTACCAAAAATTGGTTGGAAAATTGATATACTTGACAATAACCAGACCTGATATATGCTTTGTTGTACAGTTGCTAAGTCTATTCATGCAGCAATCCAAAAGATCTCATTGGGATGCAGATCTTAGAGTGGTCATGTATATCAAACACTCTCTAGGATTGCGAGTTTTTATGAAGAAAGGTTATGTCCTACAGTTAAGTGCCTATTGTGACTCAGACTGGGTTGCATGCCCCAATACTAGGAGATGAGTGACAGGGTATGTGATTCAGCTAGGAGGCTCCTTAATCTTTTGGAAGTAAAAGAAACAACACACCGTCAGACGCAGCTCTGCATGTGATTCAGCTAGGAGGTTCCTTAATCTCTTGGAAGTCAAAGAAACAACACACAGTCAGTCGCAACTCTGCTGAATCTGAATATATGAGCATGGCGGCTGTGGTGTCTAAAATCATCTGGTTAGTTGGCTTACTATAGAATATTAATGTCAAAGTCCCTACTCCTATAGAGCTTTACTGTGATAACAAAGTTGCCCTACAAATAGCTTCAAATCCCATGTTCAATGAGCGCACGAAACACATTGAAATTGATTGTCACTTTGTGAGGGAAAAGCTTCAACATGGCTAATTAAACCCGCATATTTATCCACTTCTTCGCAACTGGCTGACTAAAGGCCTTGGAGTGGCCCAAAATCATTTCCTTTTATCCAAGCTTGGAGTTCTAGATGTCTTTCCTAGGAATAGAAGTCTTAAGGTCAAAATATGGAGCTTTGCTCAATCAGAAGAAGTATGCTTTGGAGGTTATTTTTGAGGTTGGTTTGAGTGGAACCAAGCCAGCTTCCACACCATTAGAGGCCAATGTTAAACTTACCTGTGTTGACTATGATGATCATGCAGGAAATGCAATCAATGATCCATTACTGGAAGATGTCCATGCTTACCAAAGATTGGTTGGAAAATTGATATATTTGACAATAACCAGACCTGATATATGCTTTGTTGTACAGTTGCTAAGTCTATTCATGCAGCAATCCAAAAGATCTCATTGGGATGCAGATCTTAGAGTGGTCATGTATATCAAACACTCTCTAGGATTGCGAGTTTTTATGAAGAAAGGTTATATCCTACAGTTAAGTGCCTATTGTGACTCAGACTGGGTTGCATGCCCCAATACTAGGAGATGAGTGACAGGGTATGTGATTCAGCTAGGAGGTTCCTTAATCTCTTGGAAGTAAAAGAAACAACACATGGTCAGTCGCAGCTCTGCATGTGATTCAGCTAGGAGGTTCCTTAATCTCTTGGAAGTCAAAGAAACAACACACAGTCAGTCGCAGCTCTGCTGAATCTGAATATATGAGCATGGCGGCTGTGGTGTCTACAATCATCTGGTTAGTTGGCTCACTATAGAATATTAATGTCAAAGTCCCTACTCCTATAGAGCTTTACTGTGATAACAAAGTTTCCCTACAAATAGCTTCAAATCCCATGTTCAATTAACGCACGAAACACATTGAAATTGATTGTCACTTTGTGAGGGAAAAGCTTCAACATGGCTAATTAAACCTGCATATTTATCCACTTCTTTGCAACTGGCAGACCAAAGGCCTTGGAGTGGCCCAAAATCACTTCCTTTTATCCAAGCTTGGAGTTCTAGATGTCTTTCCTAGGAATAGAAGTCTTAAGCTCAAAATATGGAGCTTTGCTATATCAGAAGAAGTGTGCTTTGGAGGTTATTTTTGAGATTGGTTTGAGTGGAACCAAGTCAGCTTCCACACCATTAGAGGCCAATGTTAAACTGACCATTGTTGACTATGATGATCATGCAGGAAATGCAATCAATGATCCATTACTGGAAGATGTCCATGCTTACCAAAAATTGGTTGGAAAATTGATATACTTGACAATAACCAGACCTGATATATGCTTTGTTGTACAGTTGCTAAGTCTATTCATGCAGTAATCCAAAAGATCTCGTTGGGATGCAGCCCTTAGAGTGGTCATGTATATAAAACACTCTCTAGGATTGCGAGTTTTTATGAAGAAAGGTTATGTCCTACAGTTAAGTGCCTATTGTGACTCAGACTGGGTTGCATGCCCCAATACTAGGAGATGAGTGACAGGGTATGTGATTCAGCTAGGAGGTTCATTAATCTCTTGGAAGCAAAAGAAACAACACACAGTCAGTCGCAGCTCTGCATGTGATTCAGCTAGGAGGTTCCTTAATCTCTTGGAAGTCAAAGAAACAACACACAGTCAGTCGCAACTCTACTGAATCTGAATATATGAGCATGGCGGCTGTGGTGTCTAAAATCATCTGGTTAGTTGGTTTTCTAAAGAATATTAATGTCAAAGTCCCTACTCCTATAGAGGTTTACTGTGATAACAAAGTTTCCCTACAAATAGCTTCAAATCCCATGTTCAATGAGCGCACGAAACACATTGAAATTGATTGTCACTTTGTGAGGGAAAAGCTTCAACATGGCTAATTAAACCTGCATATTTATCCACTTCTTTGCAACTGGCTGACTAAAGGCCTTGGAGTGGCCCAAAATCATTTCCTTTTATCCAAGCTTGGAGTTCTAGATGTCTTTCCTAGGAATAGAGGTCTTAAGCTCAAAATATGGAGCTTTGCTAAATCAGAAGAAGTATGCTTTGGAGGTTATTTTTGAGATTGGTTTGAGTGGAACCAAGTCAGCTTCCACACCATTAGAGGCCAATGTTAAACTGACCATTGTTGACTATGATGATCATGCAGGAAATGCAATCAATGATCCATTACTGGAAGATGTCCATGCTTACCAAAAATTGGTTGGAAAATTGATATACTTGACAAAACCAGACCTGATATACGCATTGTTGTACAGTTGCTAAGTCTATTCAAGCAGCAATCCAAAAGATCTCATTGGGATGCAGATCTTAGAGTGGTCATGTATATCAAACACTCTCTAGGATTGCGAGTTTTTATGAAGAAAGGTTATGTCCTACAGTTAAGTGCCTATTGTGACTCAGACTGGGTTGCATGCCCCAATACTAGGAGATAAGTGACAGGGTATGTGATTCAGCTAGGAGGCTCCTTAATCTTTTAGAAGTAAAAGAAACAACACACCGTCAGACGCAGCTCTGCATGTGATTCAGCTAGGAGGTTCCTTAATCTCTTGGAAGTCAAAGAAACAACACACAGTCAGTCGCAGCTCTGCTGAATCTGAATATATGAGCATGGCGGCTGTGGTGTCTAAAATCATCTGGTTAGTTGGCTTACTATAGAATTTTAATGTCAAAGTCCCTACTCCTATAGAGCTTTACTGTGATAACAAAGTTGCCCTACAAATAGCTTCAAATCCCATGTTCAATGAGCGCACGAAACACATTGAAATTGATTGTCACTTTGTGAGGGAAAAGCTTCAACATGGCTAATTAAACCCGCATATTTATCCACTTCTTCGCAACTGGCTGACTAAAGGCCTTGGAGTGGCCCAAAATCATTTCCTTTTATCCAAGCTTGGAGTTCTAGATGTCTTTCCTAGGAATAGAAGGTCTTAAGGTCAAAATATGGAGCTTTGCTCAATCAGAAGAAGTATCTTTGGAGGTTATTTTTGAGGTTGGTTTGAGTGGAACCAAGCCAGCTTCCACACCATTAGAGGCCAATGTTAAACTGACCATTGTTGACTATGATGATCATGCAGGAAATGCAATCAATGATCCATTACTGGAAGATGTCCATGCTTACCAAAAATTGGTTGGAAAATTGATATACTTGACAATAACCAGACCTGATATATGCTTTGTTGTACAGTTGCTAAGTCTATTCATGCAGCAATCCAAAAGATCTCATCGGGATGCAGCCCTTAGAGTGGTCATGTATATCAAACACTCTCTAGGATTGCGAGTTTTTATGAAGAAAGGTTATGTCCTACAGTTAAGTGCCTATTGTGACTCAGACTGGGTTGCATGCCCCAATACTAGGAGATCAGTGACAGGGTATGTGATTCAGCTAGGAGGTTCCTTAATCTCTTGGAAGTAAAAGAAACAACACACAGTCAGTCGCAGCTCTGCATGTGATTCAGCTAGGAGGTTCCTTAATCTCTTGGAAGTCAAAGAAACAACACACAGTCAGTCGCAGCTCTGCTGAATCTGAATATATGAGCATGGCGGCTGTGGTGTCTACAATCATCTGGTTAGTTGGCTTACTATAGAATATTAATGTCAAAGTCCCTACTCCTATAGAGCTTTACTGTGATAACAAAGTTTCCCTACAAATAGCTTCAAATCCCATGTTCAATTAACGCACGAAACACATTGAAATTGATTGTCACTTTGTGAGGGAAAAGCTTCAACATGGCTAATTAAACCTGCATATTTATCCACTTCTTTGCAACTGGCAGACCAAAGGCCTTGGAGTGGCCCAAAATCACTTCCTTTTATCCAAGCTTGGAGTTCTAGATGTCTTTCCTAGGAATAGAAGTCTTAAGGTCAAAATATGGAGCTTTGCTAATCAGAAGAAGTATGCTTTGGAGGTTATTTTTGAGATTGGTTTGAGTGGAAGCCAGCTTCCACACCATTAGAGGCCAATGTTAAACTGACCATTGTTGACTATGATGATCATGCAGGAAATGCAATCAATGATCCATTACTGGAAGATGTCCATGCTTACCAAAAATTGGTTGGAAAATTGATATACTTGACAATAACCAGACCTGATATATGCTTTGTTGTACAGTTGCTAAGTCTATTCATGCAGCAATCCAAAAGATCTCATTGGGATGCAGCCCTTAGAGTGGTCATGTATATCAAACACTCTCTAGGATTGCGAGTTTTTATGAAGAAAGGTTATGTCCTACAGTTAAGTGCCTATTGTGACTCAGACTGGGTTGCATGCCCCAATACTAGGAGATGAGTGACAGGGTATGTGATTCAGCTAGGAGGTTCCTTAATCTCTTGGAAGTAAAAGAAACAACACACAGTCAGTCGCAGCTCTGCATGTGATTCAGCTAGGAGGTTCCTTAATCTCTTGGAAGTCAAAGAAACAACACACAGTCAGTCGCAGCTCTGCTGAATCTGAATATATGAGCATGGCGGCTGTGGTGTCTAAAATCATCTGGTTAGTTGGCTTACTATAGAATATTAATGTCAAAGTCCCTACTCCTATAGAGCTTTACTGTGATAACAAAGTTTCCCTACAAATAGCTTCAAATCCCATGTTCAATGAGCGCACGAAACACATTGAAATTGATTGTCACTTTGTGAGGGAAAAGCTTCAACATGGCTAATTAAACCTGCATATTTATCCACTTCTTTGCAACTGGCTGACTAAAGGCCTTGGAGTGGCCCAAAATCATTTCCTTTTATCCAAGCTTGGAGTTCTAGATGTCTTTCCTAGGAATAGAAGTCTTAAGGTCAAAATATGGAGCTTTGCTAAATCAGAAGAAGTATGCTTTGGAGGTTATTTTTGAGATTGGTTTGAGTGGAACCAAGTCAGCTTCCACACCATTAGAGGCCAATGTTAAACTGACCATTGTTGACTATGATGATCATGCAGGAAATGCAATCAATGATCCATTACTGGAAGATGTCCATGCTTACCAAAAATTGGTTGGAAAATTGATATACTTGACAATAACCAGACCTGATATATGCTTTGTTGTACAGTTGCTAAGTCTATTCATGCAGCAATCCAAAAGATCTCATTGGGATGCAGATCTTAGAGTGGTCATGTATATCAAACACTCTCTAGGATTGCGAGTTTTTATGAAGAAAGGTTATGTCCTACAGTTAAGTGCCTATTGTGACTCAGACTGGGTTGCATGCCCCAATACTAGGAGATGAGTGACAGGGTATGTGATTCAGCTAGGAGGTTCCTTAATCTCTTGGAAGTAAAAGAAACAACACACAGTCAGTCGCAGCTCTGCATGTGATTCAGCTAGGAGGTTCCTTAATCTCTTGGAAGTCAAAGAAACAACACACAGTCAGTCGCAGCTCTGCTGAATCTGAATATATGAGCATGGCGGCTGTGGTGTCTAAAATCATCTGGTTAGTTGGCTTACTATAGAATATTAATGTCAAAGTCCCTACTCCTATAGAGCTTTACTGTGATAACAAAGTTGCCCTACAAATAGCTTCAAATCCCATGTTCAATGAGCGCACGAAACACATTGAAATTGATTGTCACTTTGTGAGGGAAAAGCTTCAACATGGCTAATTAAACCTGCATATTTATCCACTTCTTTGCAACTGGCTGACTAAAGGCCTTGGAGTGGCCCAAAATCATTTCCTTTTATCCAAGCTTGGAGTTCTAGATGTCTTTCCTAGGAATAGAAGTCTTAAGGTCAAAATATGGAGCTTTGCTCAATCAGAAGAAGTATGCTTTGGAGGTTATTTTTGAGGTTGGTTTGAGTGGAACCAAGCCAGCTTCCACACCATTAGAGGCCAATGTTAAACTGACCATTGTTGACTATGATGATCATGCAGGAAATGCAATCAATGATCCATTACTGGAAGATGTCCATGCTTACCAAAAATTGGTTGGAAAATTGATATACTTGACAATAACCAGACCTGATATATGCTTTGTTGTACAGTTGCTAAGTCTATTCATGCAGCAATCCAAAAGATCTCATTGGGATGCAGCCCTTAGAGTGGTCATGTATATCAAACACTCTCTAGGATTGCGAGTTTTTATGAAGAAAGGTTATGTCCTACAGTTAAGTGCCTATTGTGACTCAGACTGGGTTGCATGCCCCAATACTAGGAGATCAGTGACAGGGTATGTGATTCAGCTAGGAGGTTCCTTAATCTCTTGGAAGTAAAAGAAACAACACACAGTCAGTCGCAGCTCTGCATGTGATTCAGCTAGGAGGTTCCTTAATCTCTTGGAAGTCAAAGAAACAACACACAGTCAGTCGCAGCTCTGCTGAATCTGAATATAGGAGCATGGCGGCTGTGGTGTCTAAAATCATCTGGTTAGTTGGCTTACTATAGAATATTAATGTCAAAGTCCCTACTCCTATAGAGCTTTACTGTGATAACAAAGTTTCCCTACAAATAGCTTCAAATCCCATGTTCAATGAGCGCACGAAACACATTGAAATTGATTGTCACTTTGTGAGGGAAAAGCTTCAACATGGCTAATTAAACCTGCATATTTATCCACTTCTTTGCAACTGGCTGACTAAAGGCCTTGGAGTGGCCCAAAATCATTTCCTTTTATCCAAGCTTGGAGTTCTAGATGTCTTTCCTAGGAATAGAAGTCTTAAGGTCAAAATATGGAGCTTTGCTCAATCAGAAGAAGTATGCTTTGGAGGTTATTTTTGAGGTTGGTTTGAGTGGAACCAAGCCAGCTTCCACACCATTAGAGGCCAATGTTAAACTGACCATTGTTGACTATGATGATCATGCAGGAAATGCAATCAATGATCCATTACTGGAAGATGTCCATGCTTACCAAAAATTGGTTGGAAAATTGATATACTTGACAATAACCAGACCTGATATACGCTTTGTTGTACAGTTGCTAAGTCTATTCTTGCAGCAATCCAAAAGATCTCATTGGGATGCAGATCTTAGAGTGGTCATGTATATCAAACACTCTCTAGGATTGCGAGTTTTTATGAAGAAAGGTTATGTCCTACAGTTAAGTGCCTATTGTGACTCAGACTGGGTTGCATGCCCCAATACTAGGAGATGAGTGACAGGGTATGTGATTCAGCTAGTAGGTTCCTTAATCTCTTGGAAATCAAAGAAACTACACACAGTCAGTCGCAGCTCTGCTGAATCTGAATATAGGAGCATGGCGGCTGTGGTGTCTAAAATCATCTGGTTAGTTGGCTTACTATAGAATATTAATGTCAAAGTCCCTACTCCTATAGAGCTTTACTGTCATAACAAAGTTTCCCTACAAATAGCTTCAAATCCCATTTTCATTGAGCGCACGAAACACATTGAAATTGATTGTCACTTTGTGAGGGAAAAGCTTCAACATGGCTATTTAAACCTGCATATTTATCCACTTCTTTGCAACTGGCTGACTAAAGGCCTTGGAGTGGCCCAAAATCACTTCCTTTTATCCAAGCTTGGAGTTCTAGATGTCTTTCACCCTACAACTTAAGGGGGTGTATTAAAGTGACCATTATCACCTTTCTGTTATGGTAAGCAAGTTAGAGAAAGTTGGAAACTATTAGTTAGTCGCTTTACAAGTTAGTTACAATGATTGCTAGTTGGCAACAACTATTTGTTGATTAGTGGGTCTATAAGTACCAAACTCACGTGATTGTAATGTCCTTAGAGTGGTCAGGTATATCAAAGACGCTCCAGGATTGAGAGTTTTTATGAAAAAAGGTTATGTCCTACAGTTAAGTGCCTATTGTGATTCAGACTGGGCTGCATGCCCCAATAACAGGAGATCGGTGACAGGGTATGTGATTCAGCTAGGAGGTTCCTTAATCTCTTGGAAGTCAAAGAAACAATACACAGTCAGTCGCAGCTCTGCTGAATCTGAATATAGGAGCATGGCGGTTGTGGTGTCTGAAATCATCTTTTTAGTTGGCTTACTGCAGGATATTAATGTCAAAGTCCCTACTCCTATAGAGCTTTACTGTCATAACAAAGCTGCGTTAAAAATAGCTTCAAATCCCATGTTCTATGAGCGTACAAAACACATTGAAATTGATTGTCACTTTGTGAGGGAAAGGCTCCAAGCAGGGCTGATTAAACCTGCACATTTATCCACTTCTTTGCAACTGGCTGACTTGTTGACTAAAGGCCTTGGAGTGGCACAACATCACTTTCTTTTATCCAAGCTTGGAGTTCTAGATGTCTTTCACCCTACAGCTTGGTGGGGTGTATTAAAGTGACCATTATCACATTTCTGTTATAGTAAGCAAGTTAGAGAAAGTTGGAAACTATTAGTTAGTCGGTTTATAAGTTAGTTACAATGATTGCCAGCTGGCAACAACTATTGGTTGATTAGTGGGTCTATAAGTACCAAACTCATGTGATTGTAATGTACAATATTGAGATTCAATAAAACAGTTTTCTTTCTTCCTCCTACATCTAAACTCTCTCTGTAGATTCAGTGATCTACATCAATGGTGGATGAGTGGAGTGTTAAACATAAATTTGACAGATAAAGATCGGTGTCATGTATCTCGGAGACGTTAAGAAGGGGTGATTGAAGGGTTGTAGTAGGGAGTAAGAGGGAAATCGTGGTGGATTAGATCAAGAGTGAATCCATCTAAATCATGGTTGGTTTTGAACTTTGGCTGTATCTTATTTTGGCTTTGTTACGGAAGAGGTTTCGATTTTTAATTCACTTCTTTAAAGGGGTCATTCTGTGTCACTGCCACCATAGAAGGAGGCAGAGTAGATTTTCCAACCTACCCAATCTTCTCCGACGTCTTTGTGTGAAGGGAGTGGCTTTCATGCTTCACTCATATAGTTCGACTATCCATCATGCGCTAGCACGTGTCCAACTGAATCAATTGGGTGTTGAACTTTTGACTTTGGCTCGTCATTTGCTACGAACGTCAGGTTTGTTTTGTTGTTAAAATACGGTTTGGAAACTTCCTTCATCACTTTCAGTTTTTTCTCTTCTCTGACATTGAGGGTGTGTTTGGTATGAAGGAAAATGTTTTCTTAGAAAACAAGTGGATTTTTGGCTTATTTCTCATGTTTGTTGGTGAATAGAAAATATTTTTCAAAATTTTTTTTTAGTGTTTTATTTATTAATGAAAACATTTTAAAGAAAATATCTTTTATTTTTTTTTCTAAAGAGTAGAAAATAAAATTTTGAAAATTGAAAATATTTTTTAAAAACAAACTTTAAATTTTTATTTTTTTAGAGGGGGGTGGATGGGGGTCGAGGGTAGGAGTGGGGTGGGGTGAAAAAATAAAATTTTGAAATTGAAAATATTTTTTAAAAACAAACTTTTAAAAATTTTTTGGGGGGAGGGGGAGAGGGACGCGTTGGGGGGCTGATTGGGGGGGGGGGTTTCGGGGGTAGGGATAGGTAAGGTAAAAAAAAATAGAAATTTGAAATTGAAAATGTTTTTCAAAAACAAACTTTAAAAAAAATAAAATTGGGTGGCAGGGGGGGAGGGTAGGGGGCTGGTGGGGGGTCAAGGGTAGATGGTGGGGTGAGGTAAAACAGTAAAAATTTGAAATTGAAAATATTTTAAAAAAAACTAACTTGGGGGTCAGGGGTAGGGGGTGGGGAGAGGTAAAAAAATAAAATTTTGAAATTGAAAATATTTTTTAAAATAAACTTCAAAAAAAAATGGGGGCGGGGTGGAGGCTGGTAGGGGGCCGGTGGGGGGTCGAGGGTAGGGATGGGGTGGGGTGGGGTAAGAAAAAAATTGTAATTTGAGGGTGGAGGAAAATTTTGGAAAATGTTTTCCTTAATTTTTGAAGGGAAGTCATTTTCCTAAAATTTGAGGAAAATAAGTTGATTTGGAAAACATTTTCCAAAATATTTAAGCCAACCAAACATGAGAAAATTGGAAAACATTTTTCAGAAAATGTTTTCCTTCATACCAAACACACCTTCAATTTTGTTTGTGATTTGTGGTTCTGTGACTGCTGGATTCTACTTTGTTTCGAATAATTGGTGCTGCAATTATGGCTCTTATTTCTTCGGATAAAACAATTTTGATTTAGGCAAATGTGCTTGCAAAATTCTCAAAATATCTAAAAATTACTTGAGGAATCTATTTCGGTTTCTACCTTTCTTGAGTTAGAAAAAAAACATGTTTAATCTCCTCTTCGACTCAATGGGTGATTGATGTAGGTGTCACAGATCTTTTTGGCTTCACCGTCTTCAACACCTTCGTCTGTCTCTTGAGCAAATCTTTCAGATAGCCAGTCTTTAGCTGATGAGACCAATGTGTAGATCATGGTCATGCGTTGCAGCCTCTTGTTCAAGCTTCTCTTTCAATATTTTAAGATCTCCAGAATGAATTCCTTTTAAACTTGAGACATTTAAAAGTGGACATTCATCCGGATATTTTTATGTGTGAGAGAATATTAAAGTCAGTAGAACTGATGAGACATAATACATAAATGTGCCCTTTAACTTGGCCTCATTTCACATTTATGAACTCCAACTTCGGGTGTGCACAAGTAGACACTTGAACTTGTATAAAGTTGAACAAGCAAACACATGAGTCCTATGGGCATAATACACGTAGGATGCCACAAAGGATGCAAATTACCATATAGGATGTCATGTAAGATGTATGTGTCTATTTGTTCAATTTTATACAAGTTTAAGTATCTACTTGTGCACACTCAAAGTTGGAGATGAAATGATATCAAGTTAAATGGCATATCTATGCATTATGCCAACTGATGATTGTGTAAATTCTTCGTCCTCCTAGTGAGGAGAAATAGTAATTTGGAAGCATCGATTTGATTGGAGTGAACTTCTTTGAATTCATCCATAATAATTGCTTCCAATGCTTCGATTTCCATCTCTTGTTCCTGCTTAGGGTGTCAAATGGGTGGGTTGGATTGAAATTGGAGATATTAAAATGGGTTGAAATAGAAATCGGGTTGGGTCTTGACCCGCCCAAGTTTACTTTGGGCTCAAATGGACTAAAAAGCGGGTTGGGTCTTGACCAGCCCAATTTGACCCGCTTAATCTCAATAATTTTAACAAATTGATATTTAACTTTTATAACCACAATTTGAATTTCAACTAAAGATTTTTTTTTAAAAAAAGTTACAAATGGATAGATAAATTCTCAAAGGTATTAAATAGATGATAATTCATAATTTCAATAAAGAAACAAACATTACATCAATGCAAATAAAGAGTCTTAAAGCGGATTGAAATTGGAGGTTGAATTGGGCTTAACTGAGGATTCTCTTAAAATGGATTGAGACTTGAATGGGTTGAGATTGAACCCTACTCAAATAATCATGAGCCCAACCGTTAAAATTTTGGGCTGGTTACCTATGTTTGGGTTCATTTTTGACACCTCTAGTTCCTACACATAGTCTATCATGGTTGCTCTTTGATGGATTTCACACTTGCTCTTGCTTCGCGATCACTCAAATAGCAGACAGAGACAGACTCAATAGAGAGCTCTAGGCGTCACATATTACATGACTTTGATATTAACCATTTGTAATCATTAAAATTTATTAAATATAAATTTATAAAATGATTCGGATTATATTATATTCATGAATATATTAGTACAAATAATTTATGGATTAATATAATTGGGTTAATTATTTAAATCCAATAAATATAAATTTTATTAAAGTCCAAATTAATTAATTTGGGCCACAATAGTTGCACCCAGTTTGCTACGCCCAATGTCACCTCTAGAGGCCCATTGTGGTGCCATGTGGCAAATGATGTGGCATGTCAAGTCAAATAAAGAAGCCAATAGGATCATGCCATGTGTCAAACTGACAAGCCCGCCTCGTATACCAATAGGGGTCCTCATAATTCAGAAAAGGGACCAAGAATTCTAACAAGAAGCTAGAGAAAGATCGTGGATCAAAAGCCGCAGATTTCTCTGCAATCTACAAGTTCAAGAATTCAAGTATTCAAGATCAAGAATGGTCAAGCTCAAGACCATCAAATTCAAGAACAAACTCGAAGCCCTTGAATTCAAGTAAAAGTCAAGATCAAGATAAAATTCAAGTTCAAGTTCATCGACCATTCAAGAACAAACTCCAAAGCCCTTGAATCCAAGATCAAGTTCATCAAGTTCAAGTCCTTATCAAGTTCATCAAATTCACAAAATCAAGTTCAAGTACATCAAAGATTCAAGAACAAGCTCCAAAGCCTTTGAATCTAAGATCAAGTTCAAGACTAACTTCAAGATCAAGCTCAAGAGCACTTAAATTACATCTGAAAAGATGAATCTAGAGATTGTAACACTCGCACTTTGAAATCAATAAATACGACTGTTGCATCACTTTCTAGTATTGATTATTATTTTCTGGACTCAAATTTTACTGTCTACAACTTCTGGCATGCCCAGTGGGACCAAATTCGCCCTTCATCTGTTCTCTTAAGAAGGATTGTACTTCAAGCCTCGTCTTTGAGTTTCATCAATTCTACACTCTGACAAGCTTTGCAGCAGGGGGCATTTGTAGACATTAAAATTTTGTGGGACTCTACTAGATGTGTTCAATTCGAGTTGAGACTCTGCAAGGTGTGTTCAATTCCAAATAGGATTCGTGGAGACTTCTCAATCCTAAATCCTAGTTCATGACTATATAAATAGTGTTATATTCCCTTAATAGGTATCTCGAATATTCGGCAAATTCATGTAATATTCATAAAGAGATCAAATCCAAATCATCCTAGTTTGAGGAATGCACCACTAATAGCCCTCGAATCATAGAGAAATCTTTTATGAGAGAAGAATCAAGGGAGGAATAGAATTGTACTTGCATTATTTATCAATAAAATATTCATATTTCTTCATATTTTATTTGTGATTGCAATTTATTTTATATTGTTGACACTCAATTTTGGCCTAACATTTACAAAATTCATATTTTTAAGTTTTATTCATTAAATAGTTCAAAATACATTTTTTGTAATTTTAAATAAATTTATCAATAGTTATTCTTATTTTTTTCAAAATATTAAAATTTTTATTAGTTTATTTTGAATTTTAGTCAATTTTAATTATATTATTTTAATCACAATCAGTTGAATATGTTGTGAATATTGTGTCAGTTTGATTAAATCATTATTTTCTGTTAAATTGCATTTTTTTTATATGCCATTCATTTCATTTGTTACATTTGTTGATATTCATTTCATTTGTTACTTTTATTAATATTTATTTTGGTATTTTTTAGCACACTCTAGAAATACATTTAAATACGGATAAAAATTACATACACGGATATTTTATTAACCAATGACTTTAGGCCACGATCTTGAACCCACGGTTTAAGCCCATTATATTATATAAATATAATTTATTTTCTACATAAGTATTATTTAGAGGAAACTAAGCAAATACCCCATAAAAGCAAAATAATTACAAACATATACCCCTTTACATTCATACCCCACTAAATAAGTATACTATATATCCCCCAACTAATTTCACCTGACTGATACTAAATCAGTATCATATATTATATTGGTATCATTAAGGCTGATAATTTATACTTAACTGATACTAAATTAGTATCATATATTGTATTGGTATCATTAAAGCTAATAATTTTCGCTTAACTGATGCTAAATCAGTATCATATATTGTATTGGTATCATTAAGGCTGATAATTTCACTTAATTGATATTAAATCAGTATATATATATACTGTAATGGTATCATTAATGTATAATGATATCATTACAATATATGATACTGATTTAGTATCAGTTAACCGAAAATTATCAGCGTTAATGATACCAATATAATATATGATACTGATTTAGTATCAGTTAGGCAAAAATTATCAACCTTAATGATACCAATACAGTATATGATACTGATTTAGTATCAATTAACCAAAAATTATCTGCCTTAATGAATGAGGGGTATGTGTTGTAATTATTTATGAGAGAATGAGTATTTCTTGAATTATTTTGGATTTGGGTATGAACATGTAATTATTTTGGGTTTTATTGAATATTTTTAGATGTGTGCAGGTAGATGAAAAAGCAACCACCACAAACCCCCAAACTAGAGCTGTCAAAATGGGCTGGCCCAACCCAACCCAACCCAACCCTAACGGGCTAGAGAGTTAAATGGGTTAGGACGGGCTGACCCTTTTAATTAAAGGGCCTATAAAATAGCGGCACAACCCAGCCCTAAGCGGGCCACGGGTTGGGACAGGTTGGCCCTTCAATTAAAAAATGGACAACATAGATATTTTAGAAAGAGTATCGAACGTTGATGTTTGATGAACAAGACATTAATACATACAAAAATTCATTCATTAATTACACATACTTCAGTGAATACTTACAAAATAACATAATAATCAACATACAACGTTCATAAGATTCATCCAAGCAAAAAACATTATATGATCACTTTTTTAATAAACAAGACAAGTAGACAACAAAGGAAAAATGAAAAATTAGGCATAAAAATAAAAGTAGAAGAGGTCAAAAATTCATAGTTATAATAACTTCAAATATATATATATATATATATATATATATTGAATATTTTTAAAATTCACAGCCCACGGGCTGGCCTCTTAGCCTCGTGGGTTGAGTCTATGAGGCTAGCGGGCCAAATGAGGCTGGACCAAAATGCCTCGTTCCTAAATGGGCTGAAAAAATTAAGCCCAACCCACTTAATTCAAGGGTTGGGTTGGGCCGGCCTAACGAGCCAAGCCCATTTTTGCAGCTCTACCCCAAACAACCACCACAAACCCCACGTCCATCCACGTGAATACATCTCCTCCATTGTTTCAGGCGAAACCCAAAGCCCCCCAACATCTTTCTTCTTCCAGAAACCAACTCCACACCACTGTCCAGCGTCTCACCCTCACTCTCTTTTTCTTCTCCGGTGAACTAACGATGCCGGAAAACAGCCAACTCAAACACATAGCCACCACATCAGACCAAAAACCCCAAACGATCCCTTTTCCTTTTCCCATTTTTCCAGCGAACGCAGCTCCGACCACCAACGAGCTCTGAGCTCGTAGCCAACCACTCATCCTCTTTTCTTCTCCAACGCCCCCAGACCCCAGTTAGCGTCACCACGAACTCCAGCGAACACCACCGACACCAACAGCTCCATCTCCGGTGAGCATTAGTTTGAGTTTCCTCCTATAAACATCACTGGTACCTTTTTTGTCTTTGATTAATTCACTTTCCCTTTCTAGTTCTATCATACCTATTATTTATATTATGATGTATGGCAGTTGATGGATAAATTTTGTTGACATAGATATTTTCTTGGCGAATCTTAAATGTTATTGTGCTGCCTTAGTGTTGTTTTTTTTGCTTTTTATTACTATTTTGTTTCATCTTTTAGGATGAGGGCTATTTTTATGGTTCTTTTATTTATTGATTTGTCAAATATTATTGTGTCGTGTTTGTTATGTTTGTTGTATTATTGGCCGAAAAAATTCATTTTCTGTTAAGCCTCTTTTTTCCAAGAAGAATATTCCTTTAGTTTTATTGTTTGCTCTTGTTCTGTTGCTCTTTACCATATTTCTCAAGTAATGCTTGTGATGAATTTTTGTTGCTAATTAATTGGTTCTCCAGTTTTAAAAAAATATACTCCAGCACACTTTTTTATTATTTTATTTTTTTGGTTTAGTTTTTGTTAACTTGCTACAGTTTGTCATTGTTTTAGGATTGATTTTGACGTTGCTTCTTTGGACATTTTATTTTTACTAATAATTATACATTAAAATTGACCAATGAAAAATCTCTCCATTGATTTTTGAGGCCTCCCCAATATTAAAAGACGGAAATTTAGTTTAAGTTCATTTATTTTATTGTTAAAATTGGCTGATGAAGAAATTATCGTCGATTTCCAAGGCCTTCCATATTCATAAGACGGTTTTTTATTTTTTAATTTATTATTTGATTCATTATTTTTATTCATATTTATTCATTTATTAACACTTTTACTAAGTGTTTTTACAGGTACCTGAAGTTGCTTTCGAGGAAGCTACTCCAATGGAGTTCAAATGATATTTTTGATTCACTATTGTGTATATTATTGGCATTAGGCAAATCTTAGGTCGTTTCTTATATTATTGTTTTATTTTGTTACTTGTGTATATCGCATGTTTATTATACTTGTATATTATTTTTATCTCCTCCTCAATTTGAAAAAAAGAGTTAGTCGGGACCCACAATTGTGGATTTTAAAGGATGTCTAATATCTTCCTTTCAAATCACTTTAACCCTTACCTAGAATCTATTAGTTTCGTAGATCATTTAAATGGTTTCCTAGTTTTTTCCTAAAATTAGGTGGCGACTCCTTAAAAAATCTTTTTCTTAAAATTCTTTTAAAATTTAATTGAATTGAATTTAATTAGATTATTTTTTGAGTTACCATGACGTTTCATCGTATTTGAATAAAGTAAGGGTGTAAACATCTGTCACTTTAAAAATTGTTGCAAAGAAATTCTGGCAAGACCAGTGGGACCAAATTTGCCCTTGATCTCTTCTCAAAAATCAAATCTGCAAATCTGAAGTCACAAAATCGCAAAGGTGGAAGAATGATTAGTACTTCAAGTCTCGTCTTTGAGTTTCATCAAGTCTACATTCCGACAAGCCTTGAAGCATGGGACATTTGTAGACATTGAAAATTTGTGGGACTCTGTAAGACGTGTTCAATTCTAGTTGGACTCTACAAGATGTATTTGATTCAAGTTAGAATTCTTGGAGGCTACTCTAACCATAAACCCTAACTTATGTATATATAAAGGTATTATATTTCCTTAAAGAGGTATCTCGAATATTCCGCAAATTCATGAAATATCTATAAAGAGATCAAATTCAAATCATCCTAGTTCGAGAAATACGCCACTAACGGCCCTCGAATCAGGGATAAATCTTATGAGAGAAGAATCAAGGGAACGAATAGAATTGTACCCACATTGATTTATCAATAAAGTTATATTTCTTCATTTTTTTTTATGATTGCAATTTATTTTCTATCACTATAATATTTGTTGCAAACACCGTTGTTTGTTAACAAAAAATTTAAGGAAGTAACAGAGAAAGGTTATTGTTAAAATTTTTGATCTCTTCGTCACTTAAAAAATCTAAGAATGAATCATTGATAACTAGTTAGATTGATTGATACAAAAAATATCTAAATTCCAAATCTAATTTCTATATACTCCCCACAAACAAGACGAAGCTCGTGGGAAGGTCAAAGAAAGAACTTGTTCTTTCGTTTACAGAAAAATATTGATAATACAATCCTAACTAAGAAATTGAAAAATATGCTAATGACTTATCTGGAAAATCAAATCATGGAAAATAACTTCTAAATTCAAGTCACATAGAACTCTAATGAAAATAATTTGAAATCCTTCAAGTTAGCAACTGATTTTCAACAAGAGAAATCTTGGATTTGTTGGATTTGTGTAATATCTGTAAGCATATTATAGATATAAATTTTTACTTGCAACAAAAGTTCACTTACTCTGCTTTTATTCTTGGCAGAAGAGAATGTTCAATGCTTCTATTTCAGTGTGTCACTGTAGACATTGAAAAATTGTGTAGGACTCTACAAGACGTGTTCAATTTGAGTTAGGACTCTACAAGATGTGTTCAATTCCAACTAGGATTCTTGCAGGCTACTCAACCCTAAACCCTAGTTCATGCCTATATAAAGGGTACTTTATTCCCTTGAAAAGGCATCTCAAAATATCTCCAAAATTCCATCACAAATTCATGGAATACTCATAAAGAGATCGAGATCTCGAATATTCTACAAATTCATAGAATATTCATAAAGAGATCAAATCCAAATCAACTTAATTCGAGAAATACGCCACTAACGGCCCTCGAATTATGAAAATCAAGTCCAAATCATCCAAGTTCGGGAAATACGCAACTAACGGCCCTTGAATTACGGAGAAATCTAAAGAGAGAGAAGAATCAAGGGAGGAACAGAATTGTACTCACTATCTTGATGAATAAAATTATGTTTCTTCATATTTTATTTGTGTGGTTGATTTATTTTCCATATGTTTAAAATTTGTTGCAAACAAATTGGCACGCCCAGTGGGACCAAATCTGCCCTTCATCTCTTCTCTCACAAATTAAATCCTTAAGTTTGAAGTCACAAAATCGCAAAGGTGGAAGAATGAGTACTTCAAGTCTCGTCTTTGAGTTTCTACAAGTCTACACTCTGACAATATTTGAAGTAGGGGGCATTTGTAGACATTGAAAATTTGTAGGACTCTATAAGACGTGTTCAGTTTGAGTTAGGACTCTACAAGATGTGTTCAATTCCAACTAGGATTCTTGCAGGCTACTCAACCCTAAACCCTAAACCCTAGTTCATACCTATATAAAGGGTACTATATTCCCTTGAAAAGGCATCTCAGTGTTTTTGAACTTTGATTTTCGAAGAGAAAAGATGAGAGGTAAAGATTGTCCCACTGGGCGTGCCAATTTGCATGCGACTAAAGTTTCAATCCTGAAATATAACAATCAAGAAATGAAAATAGCAAGCAAACAATAATATTTGAATTTGAATTTATGCGAAGGTTACAATCTTTATGAAATTTTTAAGAAATGATATGTAATCCCATGATTCTTCTCTTCATGATTGTTCTTGATTTGACGGAATACTTGTGGCTCAACACTTGGAGCGAATACTTCTTTGTATGCAGAAGACTTGTAGAGCACCACTGAAGAGCAAGGATTCTCTATGTATTTCTGTGTCTGTCTGGTCTTATGAAAACCTCTTTATATAGGCTTGAGCTAGGGTTTTAGGGGTATTTTGGTCCAAGCAATTTTGACCCTTGGGCTTGATGAACATGATTTGGGCTCATCTTGTCAACTTAATGGACTGGCCTAAATGTAATTTGGACTTGATTTAAGTCATATAATTTTGACTTAAATATTAATCCGACTTTATTAACCATTAATTTGACTTGGTCAACGTATCATGAATTTAAGATTTAATCCAAATTTAATATGAATTTATCAATAAAACTTCACTGTCTACAGTCACGATCAAGATTGTTTATTACTTGCTCGCATAATATATGTGCATTTTAAAGCATTGAAGATTATGCACGTTGTATAACGATGATCATAATAAGGTATTAATCTATTGTATCGACAAATGTAACAAGAAAAAAATATTAATAGACTATGAAAGAGAATTTCTTCTCATTTACGTTTGTCTTAATCATGGGTGGTTGAAAAGAGAGCTAGTGCTCAGAAAAAAATTCAAAAGTTCTTCAAGGCTCCTAGATATTACATAAACAAAATTGAAGATGATGATTCTACAAAATCGTAACTTTGAGTTGAATATATAGAGCTTTTATGATGGAATTGATAAATTAGATCATAATTGAAGATGGTGATTCTACATATCTTGTAGGTTTCAAAAATTAAAAATTCAACCACATATCTTGATCGTGTGGAATATCATATGAAATGAAATACATAATACCCAATAATTTCTTAGGTTTATTGCTAGTATCGACAGAGTCAATCAACTATTGAATGAATCTTAATTTCCCCGAGCCACTTTGAAGCAAAGAATTATACTAAGATTATTTAGTTGTTGAATTCCTACGAAGAAACATATACATGCCTTGTTCTTTATTTTATTTTTATCATTCAAAGATATTAGAAATATATGAAACTACTAGATTATAATTTTTTTTAAAAAATATCACTCACTATGAAATAGTTGCATAATTTCATATCAATGATTTGCATTATTGAGCATCAAAATGAATTTTAGGAGAAAAAAATTTAAGAGACCAAATTCAGAAAATTAAAATATTGACATAAAATCAGGTTGAGTGTAAATAATACGGTCTAATTAATATTATATATATCACTTTAGTACTTTTCCTTCTTCTTCTTTTTCTTCATTAGGAAAATCCCAAATCAAATTAGATTATAATTATTATGAACTTAAAGAAAATGACGTTTCAAATACTAATACATACATACTGCCATTAAACAAATTAAAGACCAAATTTCATTACATAGCAGTGCTTAATTAATTAAAAATATGAAATTATAATCCAAATTTATCCGTGTTTGGTACAATCAGTAGGCAAGAAAGAGAGTTTGTGATTTACAAGATCATATCCAGTAAGAAAATTCATCTATGCCAAGTTTCCATAAACACCACATACACCATATAGACCCTTAGCAATTGTCAAACAAGTCACATCTTCATCAACTTTTGAAAATGTATTCATAGGTAAAACCTTGAGATCAACATCCGTGAAATGGAACACAATCTTAGGAAAATCGATAACGCTTTTCGTCTCGTAACATAGGGGAAGGTCGACATTTGGGGGACCTTCTTTCTCTTTCCTGTTGAGACATAATATAATAATTAAATAACTAAAAGCATATATATACTTTAAAATGGTCACACAATTGAATTTTACCTTTAATCGTTTCCACCAAAATTGATTTGAATTTGTCGTAAAATTCCTCAGGGAGAAATGTCAATGTCGTGCCAGAATCAATTATAATATTTCCCATTCATCAGCATCAGAAGAATTCATGAGTTGTAAAGACATAAACTCTAACTTCTTACCTCCAAATGATAAAGTTTAACACATTCGAGATTTAGAAAGTAGAATATATCGTAGCCGAATATATCATATAGCCGGTGTAACTTGCTTGGGACTAAGAGCATTTGGTATGAAAGAAAATGTCTCCATGTAAATTGCTTGTCTCATGTTTGGTTGATGAGAAAATATTTTTTTATTAAATGATGAATGAAAAACATTCTTTAGAAATTTATTTTTTGTTAGAAAATGTTCCTCACCTGAAAATCAACCTCGATAATCAATCAAGCACCTCACCCCGACACCCGATCCAGGACTTATCACCTACTCAAGATGGAACCCGACATTCAAACTACAACCCAACCCTAACCATGACCTCTGAATAAGGACACGATCCCAAGACCTACCAACCCACGGCCTAACCCCGTTCGAGATCGACATTCAAACTAGAAATATGATCCCGACACCTGATCGAGACACGACCCTGACTCAAGAACCGACCCCGACACCAACATCCAAATCAAGATCCAAAGTTTCAAATAGAATCCAACCTAGAGATCCGACCCAAGACATGACCTTGACCCTTACACACAACCTGAGACCCTACCCCAACCCGAGATTCGACCTAAACCCCAACACCCGAATCGACTTGAGACACGACCTTGACCCTAACACCCAACTCGAGATGCTACCATGACCAAAAACCCAACACTCAACCTCGAGATCCAACCCCGCCCTAACCCGAGACACTGCCCCGACCACGATAAGACCCGACCTGAGACCTAAGGCTCGAACCCAATCTCGGCACCCTTAGACCCGAACCTAATTATGAGCCGAACACTCAGCCTCTACACTCCCCTTAGACTCGATTTCGACCTGAACCCAACCCCCAGACTTGACCCAACCATGACCCAGACCCGAGACATTAACCCGACCACAATACTTAACCCTGACTCGATATTTAAGACCAGGACTTAATCCCGACATGAAACTCAAACTTGATACCCTACTCAAGACCTCCTGCCCGAGGCCCCTTGTCCCAGAGGTCACCCACCCTGAGGCCCCCGTCTGCCCCAAGGCCCCATTGCCTCGACGTTACCAGCCCACCCCTCGAGGCCCCTGGCCCAAGGGTCACCCGCCAACACTGAAGCTGCCTCACTCCTCGGCGAGGCCCCTAAGCCCTGTGGCACCCTGACCCCATGACCCCCGGCTGTGTGGACCTCGACCTCGAGGCTCTCCATCATGACCTCCCGCTTCTCCCCGAGACCATCCGCCCAAGGCCCTGTCTTGAGGCCCCCCGCCCCGAGGCCCCAGCCCTTAGGGCCCCCTTCCTCGAGGCCTCCCGCCTCGGTGTCCCCCGCCTTGAGGCACCCCTACCCCGAGGCACCCCGCCCCGAGGCTGCTTGCCTCGAGGTTGCCTGCCCACTCTACCTTGAGGCCCTCTTCTCAAGGTGAAGCCCCCCACCCAGAGGTGGAGCCCCCTGCCCCGAGGCCCCCCGCATTGATGACTCGCGCACCCCACCCTGAAGCAGCCCACCTCGGTGCCCCCCAGCTCGAGGCACCCCACCTCAATGCACTCCACCCCGAGGCACCCCACCCTCCACGAGGTCGAAGCCGCCTACAACAGAGGCTGCCCTCCCCGAGGCCCCATGCATCGAGGCCCCCCGCCGCAAGGCGCCCCCCGTCGAGGCCCCCCGCCTCAAGGCCGGTAGCCCGCTATGAGGCCCTCTACCCTGAGGCCGCCTAGCTCGAGCCCCCATACTGCGAGGCCACACCATCTATAAGGCCACCCCATGCCGCAAGGTCACCCCCCGCCGTGAGGCAGGAAGGGGGGATGTGGGCCTCGGGCTGGGAAGGATGGGGTGGGAGCCCCAGGGCAGGGAAGGGGGCGGGGGCCTCAGGGTGGGGGGCCTTGGGGAAAGTGACCCTCGAGACGGGGAGGGGGCAGGGGCCTCGGGAGGGGGGTGGGAAAACATCCTCGGGGCAGGAAAAGGGCAGGGGTCTCGAGGAAAGTAGCCTCAGGGTGGGGGCCTCGGAAAAGTGACCCTGTGGTAGGGTGGCCTTGGGGCAAGGGGCGAAGGGGGCGGCGTCCTCGGGGAAGGGTGGCCTTGGGGCAGCGGCATTAGGACAAGGTAGCCTCGGGGTAGGGTGGCCTCGGGGAAGTACCCTCGGGGCAGGGCAGCCTCGGGGCAAGTGTCCTCGGGGCAAGGTGGCTTCGAGGAAAGCAGCCTCGGGAGGTGGCGTCCTCGGGGCAGGGGGCAGAGGGGCGGAGATGAGGGGGTGGAGGGGCGGGGGGCCTGGGGGCAGGTTGGGGGGCCCTCAAGGTAAGCATCCTCGTGGCAGGCAGGCTAGGGCCTCGGGGCAAGCAACGTCGTGGTAGGGGCGAGGGGCGGCGGCCTCGGGGTGGGGGTGGGGGCCTTTGGGCAAGCTGCCTGGAGGCTGGGCGAGGGCCTCGAGGTGGGGGGTGGGCAGGCGGCTGCCTCGGTGTAAGCGGGCTCGAGGCAGGGGCGGGGGCAGAAGCCTCGAGGTAAGCACTTTCAGTCTAAATATTTTTATAGTTGGGCATTTAGGGGGCCAAATTACAATTAAGCGATTTTTTTAGTTTTTTGTGGGGAAAAGGCATAAATTACCCCTCAAACTTGTACCAAAAAGTCAGTTATACGCTTAAACTATTATGACGACCTATTACACACCTTTACTATATAAAAGTGAATTTTATACCACCCTGACATGCGTAATACCACTCTCACAGTATGTGGTGTATTACATTCACTGCCACGTCAAGGTCACGTCAGTGCCACATTAGAAATTATAATTTTTATATTCTTTTTATTTTCTTTTTTTATTAATTAACTTTTATTGTTGACACTATTTTACACTAATTAATCCCTGACTAATTATTAAAATTCTTTAATAATTATATCTTTTTACTCACTAAATCCTATCCACTTTATCTCAAATCTGACCGAAAAAATCATTCATTTGAATTTATATTACAATTCTCTTCATCTTCTCCGGCGAAGCATTATGTATAGCCCCACAATTTTTAAGGCATATTTTTACATTTACGAGCCAACGTTGAGATATTACGCGACTTTCTAGGTTTCTTTATGTGTATTTGCCCATGAATTTGGCGCATTCGTGCACCCAAACAAAATTTCTGAAAAAACTTTATGAAGACCTCTTTAATGAGTTGGGAAGCATTACTTATAGCCCCACAATTTATTGAGGCATATTTTCGCATTTACTAGCCAACTTTTAGAAATTATGTGCATATCTTGGTTTTTCGTGTGTATTAGCCCGTGGATCTATTGCCTTGGAGCACCCAAAGAAATTTTCTGAAAAAATACTATGAGGACCTCCGTAATGAGTTGGGGAAGCATTACGTATAGCCCCACTAATTTTTAAGGCATATTTTTGCATTTATGAGTCAACTTTTAGAAATCACGCTACTTTCTTGGTTTATCGTATTTATTAGCCCATGGATCTGGCGCCTTGGAGCACCATTTTTTTTTTGAAAAATATTTATGAGGACCTCCGTAATGTGTTGAGGAAGCATTACGTATAGCCCCACCATTTTTTCAGGCATATTTTCACATTTACGAGCCAACTTTTAGAAATTACGCGTCTCTCTTGGTTCTTTGTGTGTATTAGCCCATAGATCTGGCGCCTTGGGGCACCCAAAATTTTTTTATGAAAAATATTTATGAGGACCTACGTAATGAGTTGAGGAAGCATTACGTAATGCCCAACCATTTTTTAAGGCATATTTTCGCATTTATGAGCCAACTTTTAGGAATTACGTGACTTTCTTCATTTTTCTTGTGTATTAGGCCATGGATCTGGCACCTTCGAGCACCCAAATTTTTTTTCTAAAACAACTTTATGAGGACCTCTGTAATGAGTTGGGGAAGCAATACGTATAGCCCACCATTTTTAAGGCTTATTTTCGCATTTGCGGGCCAACTTTTTAGGAATTATGAGATTTTCTTGGTTTTTTTATGTGTATTAGTCCATGGATTTGGCGCCTTGGAGCACCAAAAACCTTTTCTGAAAAAACTTTATGAGGACCTTCGTAATGAGTTGGGAAATCATTACGTATAGCCCCACCATTTTAAGACATATTTTCACACTTAGGAGCCGACTTTTAGGAATTACGCAACTTTCTTGATTTTTTGTGTGTTAATACCCATGGATCAGGCACCTTGGATCACCCAAAAACAATTTCTAAAAAAACTTTAAGAGGACCTCCGTAATGAATTGGGGAAGCATTACGAAAAGCCCCACCATTGTTTAAGGCATATTTTCGCATTTACGAGTCTAATTTTAGGAAATACACGACTTTCTTGGTTTTTCATATGTATTAGCCCATGGATTTGGTACCTTGGAGCACCAAAAAATATTTTTTGAAAAAACTTTACAAGGACTTTCGTAATGAGTTGGGTAAGTATTATGTATAGCCCCACCATTTTTAAGGCATATTTTCACATTTTCGAGCAAACTTTTAGAAATTACGTAACTTTCTTGGTTTTTCGAGTGTATTGCCCATTGATCTAGCACCTTGGAGCACCTAAAATCTTTTTCTGGAAAAACTTTATGAGGACCTCCGTAATGAGTTGGGGAAGCATTACGTATAGCCTCACCATTTTAAGGCATATTTTTACATTTACGGGCCAATTTTTAGAAATTACGTGACTTTCTTGTTTTTTCGTGTGTATTAGCCCTGATCTGGTGTCTTGGAGTACCCAAAATTTTTTCTAAAAAACACTTTATGAGAACCTCCATAATGAGTTGGGTAAGCATTACGTATAGACCCATCATTTTAAGGCATATTTTCGCATTTACGAGCCAACTTTTAGGAATTACGTGACTTTTTTGTTTTTCGTGTGTATTAGCCCATGGATCTGGCGCCTTGGAGCACCCAAAATATTTTTCTGAAAAAACTTTATGAGGACCTCCATAATAAGTTGGGGAAGCATTACGTATAGCCCCACCTTTTTTAAGGCATATTTTTGCATTTATGAGCCAAGTTTTAGGAATTACACGACTTTCTTGGTTTTTTGTGTGTATTAGCCCATGGATCTGGCGCCTTGGAGCACCCAACAAAATTTTCTAAAACATTTTTTTGAGGACCTCTGTAATAAGTTGGGGAAGCATTACGTTTAACCCCACCATTTTTTAAGCGCATATTTTCGCATTGACGAGCCAACTTTAAGAAATTATGTGCTTTTCTTGGTTTTTCGTGATTATTAGCCCATGAATATGGCGCCTTGGAGCACCCAAAATAAAATTTTCTTAAAAAACTTTATGAGGACTTTCGTAATGAGTTGGGAAAACATTATGTATAGCTCCACCATTTTTAAGGCATATTTCGCATTTAAGAGATAACTTTTAGGAATTACGCAACTTTCTTGATTTTTCGTGTGTATTAGCCCATGGATCGAGCGCATTGGAGCACCCAGAAAAAATTTCTGAAAAAACTTTATGAGGACGTCTGCATTGAGTTGGGGAAGAATTACGTATAGCCCCGCCATTTTTTAAGGCATATTTTCGCGTTTACGAGCTAACTTTTTGAAATTACATAACTTTCTTTGTTTTTCCTGTGTATTAGCACATGAGTCTGGAGCCTTGGAGCACTCAAAAAAAAATAATTTAAAAGTTTATGAGGATCTCCGTAATGAGTTGGGGAAGTATTATGTATAGCCTCACCATTTTTAAGGCATATTTTCGGATTAACTAGCCAATTTCTGGAATAACGTTACTTTCTTGATTTTTCGTGCATTAGCCCAATATACTAGTTTAGTGTACATGTTTTGCATATGTATTTCCCACTAATCAATAAAATTATAGTCAACAAAATAAAATGATTAAAAAATAGCAATTGATGTTAAAAAATAAATGTTAAGTTATTTAAAATACGTGAATCTCTTTCTTTAATATTTTTTAATTGATTAATTAATTTATTTTATTTTTCATAATTTACGTAAGATTTATATAAGATAAAAGTATTAATTTCATGGTGTTAAGTGTTAGGACTTTCAATATAGTTCAAATAAGGAAAGATTTAAGAGAATCTTTTTTATACAATTTGAAAGGATGAAATATTAGGAGTTCTTTCTTGTTACAAAGAAAAAGATTTAATAGTTATATATTTAATTAATTTCTGTTAGAACAAGAATGACAAAAGTACAAGAAATTCAAAGCGAAACTTGCTTGGCTTAGAGGCACGTAAAAACATTTCTTGAAGATAGTTGGAGTCTCTCCCACGAGCAAACGGAAGAATAAATAACAACTCTATCTTTGGGATTCAACTAAGCCACAAAACAAGTAGCATTCAAGAATGTTGCTTATCTATTCTTGAATTGGAGATTTCACCTTTTGAGTAATGTCTCACAAATGTTTTTCAAGGGAAAGTAGTTTTTTTTTGTGTGCTTGTCTTTTCATACAAAAGAAACTCAATTTATAGGACAAAAGTTTTTGCAAGAAAAGACTTTAATTAAATTGTATTTATTATAGGTTCATGAATTGAAAAAAAACTTATCGTCCAAAAACATATAACGTAGAATTAAAACAAAAGTTATCTTTCAAAAACCTATAATGTAGAATTAAAACAAAAATGAATGTTACAATTCACATTCATGTATTTTGTTATTTCAAAACTTTTAACCGATGAATTTTTTTCAAAATTAATTGAAACACTAACTCTTACAATCGCCCACTTGTTTCAAGAAATTTTATCTTTGAAAAATCTAAAAATTATTTTGAGACATTAATCTAGCAACATGCATCAATAATGGTGTCTTTTGGACTTGAACCATTAGCTAATGAAGACTTTCTAAGTCATTGACTACTTAGTGACTTCAGATATCTTAAAACACGGATTAAGGTATTCCAATGTTCAACTCCAGGATTACTAGTAAACTTGCTCAAAGTTCCTACTGCATAGCCAATATCTGGTCTGGTGCAATGCATGACATACATAAGACTCCCAACAATCAAAGAATATGTCAGTTGGTCAACACCATCACTAGAGTTTCGCATTAGTTTGATGCTAGGATCAAATGGCGTGGGAGCAGGTTTGTCATCAAAGTGACCAAACCTCTTTAGAACTTTCTCAATATAACTTGATTGAGTAAGAATCAACCCATTCGCTGATCTTATAATTTTAATACCCAAAGTTACATCAGCTTCTCCAAGATCTTTCATTTCAAATTGAGAAGCTAGAAAAGATTTTATTTCTTTGACTCTTTCAATATCAGTTCCAAATATCAACATATCATCTACATAAAGACATTATAACACCAGAATTTTCTTGAAATTTGCTAAATATGAAAATATCACCACCATTGATTGAGTAGCCATTAGAAATCATTACTCTTCTAAATTTCTCATTCCATTGTTTTGGAGCTTGTTTTAATCCATAAAGATATTTAAGAAGCTTACAATCTTTGTGTTCTTGACCAGGAATGACAAATCCTTCTGGTTGTTTCATGTAAACTTCTTCATCTAGATCACCATTCAGAAATGTAGTCTTCACATCCATTTGATGAATTACCAGACTATGAATTGCTGCTAAAGCAATTAAGAGTCGAATAGAAGTCATTCGAGCTATAGGTGCAAATGTATCAAAATAATCAATATCTTTCAATTGAGTAAACCCTTTTGCTACCAAGCGAGCTTTGTACTTATCTAGGGTACCATCAGATTTCAATTTCTTTCTAAAAATCCATTTACACCCAATAGACTTATATCCATGAGGAAGGTCTGATAAAATCCATGTATTATTTAACATAATAGAGTGCATTTTATCATCAATAGCTTCACGCCAAAAAGGAGCATCATGTGAAGGCATTGCTTCAGCATAACTTTCAGGATCTTTTTCAACTAAATAGACTTGGAAATTAGGTCCAAAGTCTCTTGGTTTGGCTGACCTTGCACTACGTCTTGGTTGACTTTCTTCCAGAGGCTCAACTATTTTCCTTTTTAGAGAAGATATAGAATAACTTGTATATTGTTCCAAAGATTCTTTTTTCTTGGGAAATATATGCTCAAAAAGTTAGCATGCAACGATTCAGTAATTGTGTGAGGGCTTGGGGTGTCAAGATTCAAAAATCTATATGCCTTACTGGTTTGTGAATAACCGATAAACACACAATCTATTCCTCTATAGCCAATCTTAGTCAAATGTTGATCTGGTAATCTAACATGAGCCAAACAACTCCATACTTTAAAGTAATTTATATTTGGCTTTCGATTCTTCCAAAGTTCATACAGAGATGAATCATGTTTCTTGGAAGGAATTCGATTCAAAATATGACATGCAGAAAACAAGGCTTCAGTCCACAAATTCCAGTCATACCAGATCCATAAAGCATAGAGTTAACCATTTCTATGAAGGTTCTATTTTTTCTTTATGCTACACCATTTTGTTGTGGTGTATAAGACATAATCAATTGTTTCTCAATGCCTTCTTTTTCACAAAAATCAATAAAATCTGATTTTAAATACTCTCCACCTCTATCAAATCTAATTGATTTAATCTTCAAACTCAATCTATTTTCAACTTCTGCTTTATATGTTTTGAAAGTTTCAAATGCCTCATCTTTTGTTTTTTATGGAAAGACATATGTATACCTTGAGTAATCGTCAATGAAAGTGATAAAATATCTCTTTCCAGATGTGATAAACAATCCATCTCACAAATATCAGTGTGGATCAATTCTAAAAAGTGTGGATATCCTTTCTACAGTCTTAAAGGGTTTCTTTGTTATTTTACATTCACTACAAGTAAGACACTTAGCAGCATGATCCCTTCCACAATCTTTAATTAATCCATTTTCACCATAAGTTGAATGGATCTAAAATTCACATGACTTCATGCCATAAATCTAAAGACTCCACAACTTAAGCAGAAATATTTTAATTTTCAGTATTGAGTTTGAACATTCCATTTGTAGCATAACCTTTTCCAACAAACATGCCTTTTCCAGACAAAATAAATTTATATGCCTCAAAAATTATTTTAAAACCATGCTTCGAAAGAAGCGTACCTGACACCAAGTTCTTCCGAATTTCAGGAACATGCAATACGTCTATCAATGTGACTATCTTTCCAGAAGTGAATTTTAGTTCAATAGTTCCTTTTCCCACAACCTTAGCAGAGGATGAGTTTCCTATATGCAAAACTTTATCACCCCCACTAATTCATAGGTCGTGAAAGAATTTTGATTACCTGATATATGACGAGTTGCGTCGGTGTCTATCCACCATTCCACTTGATCTCCTGCTACAAATGCTTCTGCGACAATTGCCACAAGTTCATTCTTTTTTTGCTGTTATTTGCCATTTCTTTCTTCTTTTCAGCTTTAAGAATCACGTGCCTAGTGACCAATTTTATGACAATGATAACATTCATTTGACTTAGAATTGGAACTAGTACGCTTGAAATTCGTACTCTTCTTTGCCTTCGAAAATTTCTTACTGTCAGGTTCCTTCTTGGTTGATTTTTCTTCAACAACATGAGCTTTCATGATGGGTTCCTTCAAGATATTATTGTCACGATGTCGCGTCTCTTGTTCAATTTGCAAGTGCTACAACAATTGTTCAAGAGTCAAATCTTCCTTCTTGTGTAAGAGTTTTCTCCTGTACTCTTTCCAAGACAAAGGAAGTTTTGAGACAATAGCACCAACATGAAAGTTCTCATCAAGAGCTGTTCCAGATATAGCAAATTTATTAGCTATAAGCTGAAATTCTTGTACTTGATCAGTGATTGACTTTTCATCAACCATTTTGAACTCCATATAATTTGAAACAAGAAATTTCTTTGAACTCGCCTCTTTTGCTACATAGATAGCTTGAAGAGTATCCCAACTCTCCTTAGCAAATTTTCACTTAATATAATATTGATCATAATATTTATTGGACATTCCTCCAAGAATATAATTCTTGCATAAATAATCATCATCTTGCCATTTGGTAATTTGTTCTTTAATTAGAGTAGCCTCGTCCTTTGCTACCTCAGAACTGGGAGCGTCAGGACAAGGTTTCTCAAGAACATATGCCAACTTTAATCATCTTAAAAAGAATTACATCTTTCCACGCCATCTAGGAAAGTCTTTGCCATCAAATATTTCAAAATTAGGATTAGGCAAAGATGGAACACTATTTGTTATTGATATGGATGCCATAGAGACAACTATCTTCAAATTGTTAGAACAAGAATGACAAAAGTATAAGAAATTCAAAGCGAATAAAACGTTTCTTGAAGATAGTTGGAGTCTCTCCCACGAGCAAACAGAAGAATAAATAACAACTCTATCTTCGGGATTCAACTAAGCCACAAAACAAGTAGCATTCAAGAATGTTGCTCTTCTATTCTTGAATTGGTGATTTCACCTTTTGATTAATGTCTCACAAATGTTTTTCAAGGGAAAGTAGTTTTTTTTTGAGTGCTTGTTTTTTCAAACAAAAGAAACTCAGTTTGTAGGACAAAAGTTTTTGCAAGAAAAGACTTTAATGAAATTGTATTTATTATAGGTTCATGAATTGAAAAAAAACTTATCTTCCAAAAACATATAAGTAGAATTAAAACAAAAGTTATCTTTCAAAAACCTATAATGTACAATTAAAACAAAAATGAATGTTACAATTCACATTCATGTATTTTGTTATTTCAAAAGTTTTAACCGATGAATTTGTTTCAAAATTAATTGAAACACTAACTCTTATAATTTCAAAGTTATATAAATAGTAGGATATATTTAATTGCTAATTTAGTGTATGCGTATTGCATGTGTATGTAGATTTAATAGTTCAAAAAATGTATTTGAGCTGTTAGATATTAAAAAAAAATATATGATATTTTTTATGCCAAATATTAGGCCATGTTATGATGGAAAAATTTCTAATTTTCCTAACATGATTTTCTTTTCTTTTGTATCTTGTTGATGCCTCTTGTTTAGAATATATTTTTCTTTCACCATATATTTTAGGACTTTAATACAAGCTAATAAAATTTAGTAGGTCATTAACAACTTTTTTACATGTAACAATAATATAAAAGATCTCAATATTTGATAATAAAATGTCAAATATTTTAAAAAAAATGTATTTAAGCTATTAGATACCAAAAAATACACCATGAACTATTTTATGTCATTTTAGTCCACATTATAATTCAATCATATTTATAAGTTCACTCTAAAAAAAAGATATTGAGAAAATATCCTTTATGATAGTTATTCCTATATACAATAGTGATATTTTGTATAGCTATACATGCCGGATATCCAGGATTTGCAATACAATCCTCAAATGATTAGCATCCTCATTCCTTGAGTAGATCAAGATATGATCAATAAACACAATCACGAACATGTCAAGGTATTGCTTAAACACCCTATTCATCAAGTCCATAAATGCGGCCGGAGCATTCGTCAATCCGAACGACGTTACTAAGAACTCGTAAAGACCATACCTAGTCCGGAAAGCCGCTTTCGGAATATCATCTTCTTTCACCCTCAATTGGAGATAGCCAGAATGAAGGTCGATCTTAGAGAAATAACTAACCCCTTGAAGTTGATCAAACAAATCATCTATTCTTGGAAGAGGATACTTATTCTTCATGGTAACCTTGTTTAATTGGCAGTAGTCAATGCACATACTGAGTGAACCATCTTTCTTCCTTACAAACAAGACCGGAGCACCCCATGGAGAAACACTTGGTCGGATGAAACCCTTATCCAACAAGTCTTTTAATTGCTCTATTAGTTCCTTAAGTTCCGCCGGGGCCATTCTATAAGGAAGAATAGAGATAGGTTGCGTATCTGGGAGAAGGTCAATACCGAAGTCTATTTCCCTTTCTAGAGGAATACCGGGTAAATCATCGGGAAACACTTCAGGAAACACATTAACAACGGGGATCGACTCAAGAGTAGGGGTTTCAGAATCTATATCTCTCACCCTAACAAGATGGTAAATGCAGTCCTTAGAGATCATCTTTCTAGCTCTTAGATAAGAAAAAAATTGACCTCTAAACATGGAATTTCCCCCTTCCACTCTAGGATAGCTCATTCAGGAATTGAAACTTGACCATTCGGATCCTACAATCAATAGAGGCATAACAAACATGCAACAAATCTATCCCAAGAATAACATCAAAATCTAGCATATCAAGCTCTATAAGATCAACATGAGTGACTCTACGGGATAAGGAGACGGGACAATTTCTATAAACTCTTTTAGCCATAATAGACTCTCCAATCGGAGTAGAGACACAAAAGGGATCTAACAATTCAATCGGAGCAACATCAAATCTCATAGCTACATACGGCGTAACAAAAGACAAGGTAGCACCGGAATCAAGCAAGGCATAAACATCAAAGCGAAAGACTTTCAACATACGGGTAACCACATCGGGAGAGCTCTCTTGCTCATGACGAGCTTGAAGTGCTTAAAACCGATTTTGCTTTTGATTTCCACTAGAACTTGATGGATTTTTGGATTGAGCACATCGACGTTTATCCTCTTCATTCTTAGCCACTAAGGGGCAATCCCTTACCTTGTGATCCGTCTTTCCACAACCAAAGCATGCGTTAGAATCGGCTAGACATTTACCCTCATGCCTTCCTCCACACTTAGCACAAGGAACATGCGGAAAATATTTGTTGAAATCTAGGACGACCATGTCCATCGGACCTTGTATGTGAAAAGTTACCATCACCAGTCCTAGCCCTCTTGGTCTCTCTAGACCTTTCCTTAAGCTTCTCTTCCTCTATTTGTTGAGCATGCACCATGAGACGAGAAATATCCATGTCATTGACAAGCATAGCGGTGCGGCACTCTTTAACCAACATTTTGGATACTCCCGAGACAAACTAACTCATTCTTGCCCTTGGATCGGCAACGATAGAAGGAGCATATCGAGACAATTGTGTGAACTTCAAAGCATACTCTTTCACACTCATACTTCCTTGACGAAGGTTGATGAACTCAAGCACCCTTGCCTCCCTCATTTCAAGGGGAAAGAACCTATTAAGGAAAGCAACCGTGAATTTCTCCCAATCAAGAGGACCATCATTAGCCGCCCTCTCACTCTTCCATTGATTAAACCAAATTTGGGTAACACCCTTGAGTTGATAAGCGGCCTACTCCGCCCTTTCCTCCGGCGTCACACCCATAATCATCAATACCTTGTACACTTCATCAATAAACTTTTGAGGGTCTTCCTCAACCCTAGATCTATGAAATTTTGGAGGGTTCATCCTAGTAAAGTCCCTCACTCTTGATGTAGCCGTACCCACATTTGGGTTCACGGGAACCACAATCTCTCTATTGGCTTGAGCCGTTACGGCTTGAGCCAACACTTGGAAAGCATCCCTAAACTCCGCATTAGTCACTTGTTTCGCCAAAGGGTCGGCCGGAACTTGAGGAGTTTGAGGAGGAGCTTCTTGTTCCACATTCTCTCTCGTGTTTCTTCTAGCATAAGCTCTTTGAGTCGCCATATCCTGAAACGCGTAGGATAGGGATTAGGAGATAGACATATAGAGTTAAACTCTATGGCATGACTTAAGAGTAATGAAACTAAGTGAAGTTTCTTAAACGCCTTATAGCCTCTCGTTCATAAATGTGGCGCGCTTCACACTCATGAACAAGAATCTACTCGACGCGGCCTATGAGACAACCTATGGTCTTTTCTAAAACCTTGTGCTCTGAATACCAAGTTTGTCACGACCCAAGGTACCCCTTAGATGTGACATGGCGTACAAGACCCCGAGAGGCCCCATACAAGCCACTTAGCATATATTACATACAAGATAATAGAGATTAAGAGTTCAAAAGAAAATTTTATATCAAAGCTTTTCAAAGAAACATCAGAAGTCTACATCTCATGTCTCAAAGCCAATCAAATGTAAAGAACAAGGTTTGGGACGTAACCTAATACAAATCTAAAACTGAAAAGAAATACATGAAAAATAAGAACAACTAGGCTGTGTCCTCGGATGGATGAGGACTCACCAAGTCTTCTATCAAATCCTCTACTAAAGCTCTAGACACGAGTGAAAGGTGAATCGCCACACCCTACACCAAAGAAGTTAATGTAAGAAAGAGTATGCGTTAGCATAATTAAGTACTAAGTATGATAGCAATGCACATAAACACATAAATTATGCTAGAGTGAGACATAATCGTGACATGTAAATGGCCAAGCTAATAACATGATAAACGTAAGGAACATGAAGCATAAAGCTTATATCATGGCCAAAGCAAGCTAAATCATCTTTCTTTTCTTTACTTTACTTTACTCTTGATCATCGTAGGAACACTTGTGTTCGTTAGTTGTGGGGAATAGCCTTAATCGTTATATAAGACCATGTGAGCTATCAACATGGAATTCGGTGTCTACCCCACACCGAAAAGAGGTGTCCTATTTGCCAAGGTAAGACCATGAACTTCTTAGCTTATGTGGATCCACTAGCTAGTGTCTATCATAGACCATCATCCTATGGTGGCACATAGTTTATGGGACATGGGTAATCGCCACTTGTCCACTCGGTGCTAGGCATACTTCCCACGGATTAATCTTTGTTCATTATCATAGGCAGACATGGGTAGTCACCTCTTGTCTACATTCATCATAAGTTCATTATTGGTAGGCTTGGGTAGTCGCCGCTTTGTCTACATTAGGGAACATGTGTAATCGCCTCTTGTCCCTTCATTAGAATAGCTCCTTAAGAACATGGATAATCGCCTCTTGTTCTTTTAAAGTCATAATGGGAGTATTTTGTGAGAAAGACTTTTACTACTCAACCATAGCATCATCATGTCATAACTTTTGGCACTTCAATCTCAAAACACCCTTAATTCATCATTTAGTTCATATGAGACATGCACAAGTTCATTGGCTTCATCTTTACTTAGTTCATCATGCTCATAATTCATAGATCATAGAGTTCATATGGGTACATGCTAGTTCAATTCAAATCATGCAATTCAATGCAAGCTCATGCTTAGAAAGCCATAGTTAAGACAATTTACCCATACTTGAATGAACTCACATACTAGAGGAAAAATCATGATTTTGTCTTGAAAATGCTAAATTCATAAAATCATCTTCAATTTATTCATAATTCATGCATAACTTCATAGAGATTTTATAAACTTCATCAATTCATAGCTTAACCAACAATCAAAACATAGATTATCAAATTGGGGAGAATTAGCTTGGTACATGGGGGTTAATCAAATCATGTAATTCACGCTAATTCGTGCACTAAATTACTTTATCACGCTAGATCGTGCACTACAAATAATAAAATGAACAATTGAAATCATAATTGAAGAATCCACAATAATTGATCAAAAACCCTAATTCAATTGGGTAAGATTAACCTTAAAAATCTTAAAGAAAAGGGAGGACCCATTGGAGGAAAGGACTCCAAATGGTGAACACTATCATACCTCAGTGAAATCCACAAGAAATTGGAGAAGATTGATGGTCTTCAATGGAGAATTCAAGCTTTCTTCTTCTTCCTTGAGAGTTGAGAGAGTTTCTTAGAGAGAGAAATATTTGAGAGAGGAGATATTTGGGAATGAGTTAGAATGAGGAGAATTAGGCTTAGGAAGAATTTATAGGGTCTAAATTAAGGGTATAACTGACTTAAGTTAATAGGAAATCAATTAGGGAAAAGACCAAAAAGCCCTTAATTCATAACTGTCGGAGACAATCGACGGTGGGGACCTACGGTCCGTAAGTCAGACGACGGACCGTACTGTCCCTCCATCGATGGATTCAGAGACTATGTTTTTGGGCCCTGCAATGACGATACCAATGTACGGCTCGTAGGTCCATCGACGAACCTTACATTGAAGTCGTAGGTCAGCACTTTTGAATCCAAAATCACGACTAAGTCTGGGGGACACCTACGAGACCTATCTACGGACTGTCATTCAAACGACGACTCGTCATGTTGCTCCGTAGGTCAAGACTCAGAGACTTGGAACTCCTGAAGGTTCACAATGCCAACGACGGTTCCCACCTACGGCCTGTCATTCCATCTACGGTCCGTAGGTGGCCTCCGTAGATCACAGGTTTTAGTCAAATTCTGCACTTTCCTTTCTTAGAAAACTTGGGGTGCTACACGTTCGCCCCTCTAGACCAACTCAAGCCATTCATAAGGTCTTAACGGATGCCCACAAAAAAGTTCGGCCAAAAATGCATCCGGACCTCGGATCTCCAAATATCCGTTGACTATAGTACACGGAAAAACAACAAATATGGTCATTTTCCCGCTCGGGCCTCGTTTGAACTTGAAAAAGCATACGTTCGCCCCTAGGGACCAACTCACACCATTCATAAGGTCTTAATGGACGCCCACAAAACATTTCAGACAAAAATCCGTCCGGACCTCGGATCACCAAAAATTTGTGGACTACAGTATACGGAAAAATGGCAAATATGGTCATACTCATGCTCTTGGCCTCGTTTGAACTTACAAATGCAGACGTTCGCCCCTCGTGGCCAACTAAAGTCATTCATAAGGACTTAACGGACGTCCACAAAAAATTTTGGCCAAAAATCCATCCGGACCTTGGATCACCAAAAATTCGAGGACTATAGTTCACGAAAAAATGGTAAATATGGTCATATTCCTGCTCTGGGCCTTATTTGAACTTGAAAATGCAGACGTCGGGACCAACTCACGTCATTCATAAGGTCTTAATTGACGTCCACAAAAAATTTTGGCAAAATATCTGTGGACTATATTACACGGAAAAATGGCAAATAAGGTCATATTCCCACTCTGGCATCGTTTGAATGGGACCAACTCTAGTCATTCATAAAGTCTTAACGAACGCCCACAAAAATTTTGGCCAAAAATCCGTTCGAACCTCGGATCACCAAAAATCTATGGACTATAGTACACGAAAAAATGACAAATATGGTCATATTCCTGAAAATGCAAACATTCACCCCTCGGGACCAACTCATGCCATTCATAAGATCTTAACGAACGCCCACAAAAAATTTCAACAAAAAATCCATCCGAACCTCGGATCACCAAAAATTCGTGGATTATAGTACATGAAAAACAACAAATAGGGTCATATTCCCGCTCTTGGCCTCGTTTGAACTTGAAAATGCAGACGTTCGCCTCTCGAGACCAACTCGATCCATTCATAAGTTCTTAACGAACGCCCACAAAAAATTTTGGTAAAAAATCCGTCCGGACCTCGAATCACCAAAAATTTGTGGACTACAGTACACGGAAAAATGGCAAATATGGTCATATTCATGCTCTTGGCCTCATTTGAACTTTAAAATGCATACATATGCCCCTCGGGATCAACTCACGCCATTCATAAAGTCTTAACAGACGCCCACAAAAACATTTGGCCAAAAATCCGTCTGGACCTCGAATCACCAAAAATCCGTGGACTATATAGTACACGAAAAATGGCAAATCTGGTCATATTCCCGCTCTGGGCCTCGTTTGAACTTGAAAATGCAAGCGTTCGCCCCTCGGGACCAACTCAAGCCATTCATAAGGTCTTAACGGAGGTCCAAAAAAATTTTGGCCAAAAATCCATCCGGAACTCGGATCACCAAAAATCCGTGGACTATAGTACACGGTAAAATGGAAAATATAGGCATATTCACGCTCTGGGCCTCGTTTGAACTTGAAAATGCATACGTTCGCCCCTCGGGACCAACTTATGCCATTAATAAGGTCTTAAGGGACACCCACAAAAACGTTCGGCCAAAAATCCATCCGGACCTCGGATCACCAAAACTTTATGGACTATAGTACACGGAAAATGTCAAATATGATCCTATTCTCGCTCTGGGCCTAGTTTGAACTTGAAAATACAAACGCTCGCCTCTCGGGGCCAACTCAAGCCATTTATAAGGTCTAACAGATGTCCACAAAAAATTTCAGCCAAAAATCCATCCAGACCTTTGGATCACCAAAAATTCGTGGACTATATATAGAACACAAAAAAACAGCAAATATGGTAATATTCCCGCTCTGGGCTCGTTTTAACTTGAAAAGGCAAATGTTCACCCCTCGGGACCAACTCAATCCATTAATAAGGTCTTAATGGACGCCCACAAAAAATTTCAGACAAAAATTCGTCCGGACCTCGGATCACCAAAAATCTGTGGACTATAGTACACGAAAAATAGGAAATATGGTCATATTCCTGCTCTGGGCCTCGTTTGAACTTGAAAATGCAGACGTTCACCCCTCGCGACAAACTCAAGTAATTCATGAGGTCTTAACGGACATCCACAAAAATTTGGCCAAAAATCCGTCAGGACCTCGGATCACAAAAAATCTGTGGACTATATTACACGAAAAATGGCAAATATGGTCATATTCCCGCTCTAGGTCTCGTTTTAACTTGAAAATACAGACGTTCGCCCCTAGGGACCAACTCACGCCAGTCATAAGGTCGTAACGGACGCCCACAAAATCTTTTGGCCAAAAATCCTACCGGACCTCTGATCACAAAAAATTCATTAACTATAGTACACAAAAAACAGCAAATATGGTCATATTCCTGCTCTAGGCCTCGTTTGAACTTGAAAATGCAGACGTTCGCCTCTCGGGACCAACTCAAGCCATTCATAAGGTCTTAACGGAAGCCCACAAAAAGTTTCGACAAAAAAACCGTCCATACCTCGGATCACCAAAAATCCATGGACTATAGTACACAAAAAAATGGCAAAAATGGTCATATTCCCGCTCTGGGCCTCGTTTGAACTTGAAAATTCAGACGTTCGGTCCTCGGATCACCAAAAATCTATGTACTATAGTACACGGAAAACAGCAAATATGGTCATATTTTCGCTCTAGGCCTCATTTGAATTTGAAAATGCTGACGTTTGCCCTTCGGAACCAACTAAAGCCATTCATAATGTCTTAACGGACGTCCACAAAAAGTTTCCGCTAAAAATCCATCCGGACCTCGGATCATATAAATTTCGTAGACTATAGTACACAAAAAAATGGCAAATATGGTCATATTTTTGCTCTGGTCCTCGTTTGAACTTGAAAATGTAGACGTTCACCCCTCGGGACCAACACACGCCATTCAAAAGGTCTTAACGGATGCCCACAAAAACTTTTAGCCAAAAATCCGTCCAGACCTCGAATCACTAAAAATTCTTCGACTATAGTACACGGAAAACGATAATTATGCTCATATTCGTGCTCTGGGCCTCATTTGAACTTGAAAATACAAACGTTCGCCCTTCAAAACAACCTCAAGCCATTTTTAAGGTCTTAGCGGACGCCCACTAAAAATTTTGATCAAAAATCCATTCGGACCAAGGATCACCAAAAATCCGTGGACTAGTACACGGAAAAACGGCAAATATGGTCTTATTCCAGCTCTGGGCCTCGTTTGAACTTAAAAATGCAGACGTTCAACCCTCAGGACCAACTGACGCCATTCAAAAGGTTTTAACGGACGCCCACAAAATATTTCAGACAAAAATCCGTCCTGACCTCGGATCACCAAAAATTTGTGGTCTATAACCCACGAAAAACGGCAAATATGGTCATATTCCCGCTCTGGGCCTCGTTTGAACTTGATAATGCAGACGTTCGCCCATCGAAATAGACTCATACCATTCATAAGATCTTCACGGACGCCCACAAAAAATTTCAGCCAAAAATCCGTCCGGACCTCGGATCACCAAAAATTTGTTGGCTATAGTACACGGAAAAACGCCAAATATGGTCATATTCCCGCTCTAGCCTTGTTTGAACATGAAAATGCAGACGTTCACCCCTCGGGACTAACTCATGCCATTCATAAGTTCTTCACGGACGCACACAAAAAATTTCGATGAAAAATCCATCCAGACCTCGGATCACCAAAACCTCGTGGACTATAGTACACGAAAAACGGCAAATATGGTCATATTCCCTCTTTGGGCCTTGTTTGAATTTGAAAATGCAGACATTCGCCCCTCACGACCAACTCAAGCCATTCATAAGGTCTTAACGGACGCCAAAAAAAAATTTCGGCCTAAAATCCATCCGGACCTCGTATCACCAAAAATCTGTGGACTATAGTAAACGGAAAAATGACAAATATGGTCATATTCCCACTCTTCACCTTGTTTGAACTTGAAAATGCATACGTTCACCCCTCGGGACCAACTCACGCCACTCATAAGGTCTTTACGGACGCTTACAAAAAATTTCAGCCAAAAATCCGTCCAAACCTCGGATCACCAAAAATCAATGGACTATAGTACACAAAAAATGGCAAATATGGTCATATTCCCGCTCTAGGTCTTGTTTGAACTTGAAAATCCATAAGTTCATCCCCCGGGACCAACTCAAGCCATTCATAAAGTCTTAACGGATGCCCATAAAAAATTTCAGCCAAAAATCCGTCCGGACCTAGGATTAGCAAAAATCTGTGGACTTATAGTACACGAAAAAATGGCAAAGATGGTCATATTCGTACTCTAGGCCTCGTTTGACGTTGAAAATGCAAAAGTTCACCCATCGGGACCAACTCACGCCATTCATAAAGTCTTAGCTGACGCTCACAAAAACGTTCGGTGAAAAATCCATCCGGACCTAGGATCACCAAAAATCTGTGGACTATAGTACACGGAAAATGGCAAATATGGTCATATTCCCCATCTAGGCTTCGTTTGAACTTGAAAATGTTGATGTTCGCCCCTCAAGACTAATTTAAACCATTCATAAGGTCTTAACGGACGCCTACAAAAGGTTTCGGCCAAAAATTCGTCCAGACCTCGGATCACCAAAAATCCGTGGACTATAATAAACGAAAAAATGTCAAATATGGTCATATTCCCGCTCTGGGCCTCGTTTGAACTTGAAAATGCAGACGTTCACCCCTCGAGACCAACTCACGGCATTAATAAGGTCTTAACGGACGCTCACAAAAATATTCGATGAAAAATCCATCCGAACCTCGGATCACCAAAATTCTGTAGACTATAGTATACGGAAAATGGTACATATGGTCATATTTCGGCTCTGGGCCTCGTTTGAACTTGAAAATGCTGTTGTACGCCCCTCGGAACCAACTAAAGCAATTCATAAGGTCTTAACGGACGCGCACAAAAAATTTTAGTTAAAAATCCTTCCGGAACTCGGATCACCAAAATTCTGTAGACTATATAATACATGGAAAAACGGCAAATATGGTCATATTCCCGCTCTAGGCCTCGTTTGAACTTGAAAATGTAGACGTTCGCCCCTCGGGACCAACACTCGCCATTCAAAAGGTCTTAACGGATGATCTAAAAAACTTTCGACCAAAAATCCATCCGGACCTCGAATAACTAAAAATATGTGGACAATAGTACACGGAAAATGGCAAATATGCTCATATTCCCGCTCTGTGCCTCATTTGAACTTTAAAATGCAAACGTTCTCCCCTCGGGACCAACTCAAGCCATTCATAAGGTCTTAACGGACGCCCACAAAAACTTTTGACCAAAAATCTGTCCAGACCTCGGATCACCAAGAACCCGTGGACATAGTACACGGAAAAATGGTATATATGGTCATATTCCCGCTTTGGACCTCATTTGAATTGAAAATGCAGACGTTCACCCCTCGGGACCAACTCATGCCATTCATAAGGTCTTAACAGACGCCCACAAAAACATTCGGCTAAAAATCTGTTCGGACCTCGTATCACCAAAAATTTGTGGTCTATAATACATGGAAAACGATAAATATGGTCATATTCCCGCTTTGCGCCTTGTTTGACCTTGAAAATGTAGACGTTCGCCCCTCGGGACCAACTCACGCCATTCAAAAGGTCTAAACGGGCGCCCACAAAATATTTCAGCCAAAAATTCATCCGTACCTTGAATCACTAAAAATTCGTGGACTATAGTACACAAAAAACGGCAAACATGCTCATATACCCGCTCTGGATCTCATTTGAACTTGAAAATGCAAATGTTCACCCCTCAAGACGACCTCAAGCCATTCATAAGGTCTTAACGGACGCCAACAAAACTTTTGACCAAAAATCCATCCGGACCTCGGATCACCAAAAATCTATGGATTAGTACACGGAAAAATGGCAAATATGGTCATATTCCCGCTCTGGGCCTCGTTTGAACTTGAAAATGCAGACATTCACCCATCAGGACCAACTCACGCCATCATAAGGTCTTAACGGACTCCCACAAAAAATTTCAGCCAAAAATCCATCTTGACCTCAGATCACCAAAAATTCATGGTCTATAACACAGGGAAAACGGCAAATATTGTAATATTCCCGCTCTGGGTCTCGTTTGAACTTGATAATGCAGACGTTCACCCCTCGGAATAAACTCATACCATTCATAAGGTAAAAACAAACGACCACAAAAACTTTCAGCAAAAAATCCGTCCGGACCTCTAATCACCAAAAATTTGTGGGCTATAGTACACGTAAAAACGGCAAATATGGTCATATTCTCGCTCTAGCCTTGTTTAAACTTTAAAATGTAGACGTTCGCCCCTCGGGACCAACTCACACCATTCATAAGGTCTTCACGGACGCCCAAAATTTTTTTGGAAAAACAATCCGTCCGGACCTCGGATCACCAAAAATCCGTGGACTATAGTACTCAGAAAACAACAATTGTGGCCATATTCCCTCTCTGTGCCTCGTTTGAACTTGAAAATGCAGATGTTCGCCTCTTGGGACCAACTCAAGCCATTCATAAGGTCTTGACGGAGTCCGCCCATAAAAAATTCAGCAAAAAATTCACCCGGACCTCGGATCACCAAAAATCTGTGGATTATAGTACACGAAAAAATGGCAAATATGGTCATATTCCCGTTCTTGGCCTCGTTTGAACTTGAATATGCAGACGTTTACCCATCGGGAACAACTCACGCCATTCATAAGGTCTTAACGGACACCCACAAAAAATTTCAGCCAAAAATTCATCCGGACCACGGATCACCAAAAATCCGTTGACTATAGTACACATGAAAAGGCAAATATGGTCATATTCCCGCTCTGGGCCTCGTTTGTACTTTCAAATGCAGACGTTCACCCCTCGGGACTACCTCAAGCCATTCATAAGGTCTTAACGGACACCCACAAAAACTTTAGGCCAAAAATCTGTACAGACCTCGGATCACCAAAAATCTGTGGACTATAGTACACGAAAAAATGGCAAAGATAGTCATATTCCAGCTCTAACCTTGTTTGAACTTTAAAAGGTAGATGTTCGCCTCTCGGAACCAACTCACGCCATTCATAATGTTTTAACGGATGCTCAAAAAAACTTTTGGTGAAAAATTCGTCCAGACCTCGGATCACCAAAAATCTGTAGACTACAGTACACGGCAAAATGGAAAATATGGTCATATTCCCGCTCGAGGTCTCATTTGAACTTTAAAATACAGATGTTCGCCCCTCGGGACCAACTCAAGCCATTCATAAGTTCTTAACGGACGCCCAAAAAAAATTTCAGTTAAAAATGGGAAATATGGTCATAATCCCGCTCTAGGCGTCGTTTGAACTTGAAAAAGCATACTTTCATCCTTCGGGACCAACACACGCCATTCCTAAGGTCTTAACGGATGCCCACTAAAACTTTTGGCCAAATATTCGTCCCGACCTCGAATCACAAAAAATCCATGTACTATAGTACACGAAAAACAGCAAATATGGTCATATTCCCGCTCTGGGCCTCATTTAAACTTGACAATGCAAACGTTCGCCCCTCGAGACCAACTCAAGGCATTCATAAGGACTTAACGAACGCCTACAAAAAATTTGGCAAAAAATCCATCCAAACCTCGGATAACCAAAAATTCGTGGACTTATAGTACACGAAAAATGGAAAATATGGTCATATTCCCGCTCTGGCCTCATTTGAACGTGAAAATGCAGACTTTCGCCCCTCGAGATCGACCTAATCCATTCATAAGGTCTTAGCGGATGCCCACAAAAAAGTTTTGCCAAAAATCCATCCGGACCTCGGATCACCAAAAATCTGTGGCCTATAGTATACGGAAAAATAGCTAATATGATCATATTCCTGCTCTGGGCCTCATTTGAGCTTGAAAATACAGACGTTCACCACTCGGGATCAATTCACGCCATTCATAATGTCTTCACAAACTCCCTAAAAAATTTCGGTCAAAAATTCGTCCGCACCTCGGATCACCAAAAATCGGTGGACTATAGTACACGAAAAACATCAAATATGTTCATATTCCCACTCTTGACCTCGTTTGAACTTGAAAATGCAGACGTTCGCCCGTCGAGACCTACTCACGCCATTCATAAAGTCTTAACAGATACCCACAAATAATTTCAGCCAAAAATCAGTGGACTATAGTACACGAAAAATGGAAAATATGGTCGTTGTCTTGGCTACGGGAT